>VZTX01007453.1:0-28980 GCA_013400915.1 Pardalotus punctatus | reverse complement strand
GAAACAGTGTTTGTAGCAGAAGAATTGTGGTGATGGACTGACCAAGGAAAAACCCCATACCCTGCCCCCCCACCTGGCACTGTTGATTGTGTGAAGGAGGGAGGGCGTGAGCTGAGAAATGGTGTCTTAAGAGCTTATTTTTACCTCTCATTTATCCTCTGACTCTGTTAGGTTAATAAATCAGTTTGCAACTTAAGTTTTCAACCTGTTTGCTCATGTTCTCGTGTGTCCCCTCCCCACCAGTGCCTCGTCTCAACTCATGAGTCCAGTGTGTTTGTGTTAGTTTGATTCCTCTCCTCTACTTACCTGGCAGGAGAGAGCATAGAGAGCAGATGGTGTAGGTCCCTGGCATTTGGCCAGAGTCAAACCTCGACAATATGTTTGTGCTTTTTCTTAGGGAAGTTTGCCAGTTAAGATAAGCTGTGCTGCTTTCTTTTCCAATTTCGTGTATTCTTAGTATCTTTAGGTACAATTAAGAGAGCTTAGAAAGATGTGTAGAAAGGCCTGAAGCTGCAGTCTTAGGTGGGGTGTCAGTAATGAAGATGTGCAAGATGTGTAACTTCTTTTAAAGGTCCAGCATCCTGCTGCGAAAATGCTTGTGATGGCTTCACACATGCAAGAACAAGAAGTTGGAGATGGAACAAACTTTGTCCTTGTTTTTGCTGGAGTTCTTCTGGAGTTAGCAGAAGACCTTCTGAGGATGGGGTTATCTGTCTCGGAGGCAAGTTATATTCTCATTACAGTTCGCACAGCTTGAATCCAGATTGCCACTGGTCAGTATTCTTGGGTCATAATACCGTGAATCATCTGCTTTCTTTTCAACTCGTATTTTAGATAAAGATGTTGGAAGGAAAACCATGTGTTCGTTGCTTTTGATTGCTTGCTCCCCTTGTAAACCTTAGCATCTGCTAATGTTTAATGGCTATTTGAAAAGGACATAAAAACAGTATGAAGTGTTGTAGTGAATATTTATTGTTTGCTGCACAGGTGATTGAAGGATATGAAAAGGCTTGCAAGAAAGCCTTAGAAATTCTTCCAGACTTGGTGTGCTGTTCTGCAAAGAACCTTCGAGATGTTGAAGAAGTGGCATCTTTGTTGCACACATCGGTGATGAGCAAACAATATGGCAATGAACGGTTCTTGGCAAAGCTTATTGCTCAGGCCTGTGGTAAGTGGGCAGCAACAGGTATGGGCATGCTGCTAAAAAAACTCAGTAGGTTTGCCTGACGTCTTCATGTAAGAGAGAGTATGGTTAGTTTAGCAGGTTGGATTGGATGGAATGTTTTACCTCTGAAATGAGGGTAATCTTCCTCATGTGGAACTCTGCATTGGCATTGTGGCTCAGAAAACATTTGCTTTTCCTACTAGATGTTTCTAGAAACAGCGTTCAAGTCTTTTTAGTGCAGAAACTCATCTTTCTCCCTCTTTATATCATTAGGAGGATGTATTGCACTTCAGAGAAGCTGTTACTTGTTTCAGCCACAGAAAAATGGAAGCAAGACTATAGTTCTGTTGAGTTGTTCTCCATTTGGATTTCCAAGGAAAAAACCTTCTTTAGTTCCATTGTTTTCTCTAAATACTCTGGGTCAGACTTGTCTCTTGACTCTACCTGTATGAGTGCATATTTGAACTTAATTAACTGAGCAGCCTGAATGAACTTTTTTTCCTACTTACTACTTTGTAAAAACAAAATTTCTGTTTCTCTTGATGCCAATTACTAGCAGGGTATAAATGTCTTGAATTTAGGTAGATATCTAAAGCCAATGAAATTTAGTAATTCAGAATAATTCTAGGCATTATTTATGATGTCATTGTTCTACCTCATTCATTAAGCAAAACATATTCATTATTTTTCCTTTGTTGTTTTTTTTCCCCCCCCAGTTTCTATTCTTCCTGATTCTGGTCATTTCAATGTTGATAATATCAGAGTGTGCAAAATTGTGGTAAGTTTGAAGTAGCTGCCTTTACGGTAATTATTAAGGTAAACAGTGTAATGAAGGTTTAATCTTTGAACTTCCAAAGAGTCTTTTCTGATTTTGTTGTGGCATGCATTAGCAAATTTTGGAAATTGGGTCTTTACTTCTCTTGTTTAGTGCCCAGTAACAGCCTTCAGAAACAAAAGTCATTAATATTGAAAGTAATCTAAAATGGGAACCTCTTAGACAATGTCTATTTGTTGTTGTTGAATAAGCTAAAGTCTTTCTTCATGTTGCAGTGATAACTTAGGGTGTTACATCCAAATGATTGTAAGGTCTGCTTTTCAGGCAGAGTAGTGTGGCTTTCTGATAATAAATGGTCAGTATTATGATCCCCCATTCATAGAATCAAAGAATAGTTTGGCTTGGAATGGGCCTTAAAGATCGTCCCTTTCCAGCGTCCTACCACGGGCGAGGGCATCTCCCAGTAGACCAGGTTTCTCCAAGCACTGTTCAACCTGGCCTTGAACACTTCCGGGGATGGGACGGACAGCCACAGCTTCTCCGGGCAACCTTCCCTCACAGGGAAGAATTTTTTCCTAATATTTTATCTAAACTTACATTGTTTCAACTTGAAACCATTCTCTCTTGTCCCATCACTACTTGCCCTTGTAAAAAGTCTCAGATTCCATTTATTTCCTTTCAGGGTGCTGGTATTTCTGCTTCCTCAGTACTGCATGGCATGGTTTTTAAAAAAGAAACTGAAGGAGATGTTACTTCTGTCAAAGACGCAAAAATAGCAGTGTATTCCTGCCCTTTTGATGGTATGATAACTGAAACTAAGGTATGTTAAAGCTCAAAATAAGCTATATCTCTTTTTATACTTATGTGCACTTATTTTTAGACTTAGCTATAAATATTCTTGACACTTGGTGATTGAGATATTTTGGAGAATACTGATTTTATTAGTTTAAAAAAGTTCATAGAACAGTTATGAACCTTGATTGCTTCACAGGTTTTTGAGGTGGGGAAATGGTTTTGGTTTTGTTGGGTTATTTGAGCCAAACTACGTATCAAATTTCTGAACCTTAGGGTTGTCTAGAAATACCAGAATTTTCTAGTGGCTTTTTTTTTCCCCCCCCCTTGTTTTACCCTGTTGCCTGGGAAGGGTGTCAGTATTACAAAATAGGATGACTTGAGGTTTATAGGTAGGTTAGAAGACAAAATGGTTTGTCAGAAACTTGTAGGCACATGGTTTAATGCTAAATTGATAACAGCATATGTATTTTACTAGGGCACTGTCCTTATAAAGAATGCTGAAGAACTGATGAATTTCAGTAAAGGAGAAGAAAATCTAATGGATTTGCAAGTCAAAGCTATTGCTGATAGTGGTGCAAATGTAGTAGTAACAGGTGGCAAAGTGGCAGATATGGCTCTTCATTATGCCAACAAATACAATCTTATGTTAGTCAGGTAAGTACTAGGAGAGCCTGAAAACATTTGGTCTACCAGATTTATGAAATGTACTTGCCATCTTGTCTCTTAGCTCTGAAATGAATTACCAACAAAATATTGCAGATTACTTGTCTTTCTAGTAAGTCAAAATCTGACCCATAATTTGGTTGTTTCATAGTTTAAGTTTCTTGATAGAATTTCACCTCTGACAGCTAATTGGGAAGTACCTGGTGTATATTGGTTATATATACAATATATTCTGTATATTGTTATTTTGGTTTAAGTGTTTCTATAGCACAGTTGAAATCAAGAATATCAAAATTTGTGGATCTAGTAAAGAGGGATGTGGTCTCCAAGGCATGTGTGACTATTCCACAATGGTTTCCCCTCATCAGAGTCCTTGTGATGATTTAGCAATGATGAGATGTCTTCGTTCATCATTAATGTATTTGTAGATGGCAATTTTTAACACTTCTCTATTGTTTTTCTGCTCTGTTTGTCTTCTTTTCCTATAAATGAAAGCATGTTTGTACATCTTCAGAATATGTCCTGCATCACATAAAGTCAGATTTACTAGCAGCAGTTCTCAACATCTCACACATATAAGCGGTCCTTTGTTGAAAACTTTGGATTTATTGGTGCTGTCCAAAAAGTTTACACTTCTGAAAATGGAGTGTGATACTGTAATCTCTTGCGTAGTGAAGGATTATTATTATTACAGAGGCATTGTAAAGATGAATTCGCATCTTTTGCACTGGAGGATGAAGTTTGATAATTTCCATGCATTTGAACCTCTTACTTACTTTTAAAATCTTTGAAAATAGTCTTTGCACAGCATCCCTGAAAACTGATAATTAAAACTCAAAAAAATTGTTGAGTGGATTTTATAACTTGATGCAGTAAATTTTGATCTTGCCATTGGTTTACAAAATGCTTCCAAGAGAGTAGTCTTGTATGTTTTAATGTTGTTATGGAAACTTGTTTTTAAAGGTTGAACTCCAAGTGGGACCTGCGAAGACTGTGCAAAACTGTTGGTGCAACAGCCCTACCCAGACTGGTATGGACTTCCCCAATAAGGTGCAGGAGGGTGAGAACTGATGAGCACATTTACCTCTTAACTCTTTTCTTTCCAGACTCCCCCTACTCTTGAAGAAATGGGTCACTGCAACAGCGTGTATTTGTCAGAGGTTGGGGATACGCAGGTTGTGGTGTTTAAGCATGGTATGTATGTTCTGTAGAACTGCTGGCATTGCTGTTCTAAAATGTGTTTGTGTTTGAGATATAAGATTAATGAAGTAATTCAGTAATGCATGTCTCTGAGCAGAGAAGGAGGATGGTGCCATTTCTACTATCCTCATTCGTGGATCTACAGACAATCTGATGGATGACATAGAGAGAGCAGTGGATGATGGTGTCAATACTTTCAAAGTAGTTACAAGGGTAAGTAATGAGAACGCTTGAGTTATCAAAAGTGAGAAGTAGATTAGTTTGAGGCAATGCTTGAACCTGCTCTGTGCTCATTTGCTGCAAAGGCTGTATATGTTAATCTGCTTAGGTGCCTTCTGGTATTGGAGAGATGACTGTGTAGTACTGAGGTGTGGAGGGCTGTATAAAGGTTGCTGTTGTGAAATAGGGTACACAAAAGATGGTGCTCAATATGGACTGCACTCAATTTTCTAATAGTGAGTTCTTGAGGATCGATAAGTTTTACCACTTTCTAAAGACAGTCAGCTCTTTCTTGCCTTACTCCCTTAAATGTGTTTTAATAGTCCTTGGAAACCAGGCACAGAAGAAAAGCTAGCTTCGTCACTTGTGATCAGGAGAAACATTGGTTGCAGCCTCAATTTCTGGTTGATTGGTGTTACCTCATGCTTCCTCCACATAATACAGATAGGTTTTTATGGATGGAAGAGCTCAGTTTTACAGAGGATTTTTTTTGTGAGCATCTTACGTAGACTTCAATATTACTATTTCATTTTTCTTTTCTTTATACAAAAGGAAATGTTCCTGTATTTACTTGGAGAACGGTATGCAAAAATTGTTAAAATGGTTAGAATTTTAATCTGCTGTTCTACCAAGATATACATATTGGTTTAGAGTACAGAAATGCTGTGCATTTTTTATTGTCTCCAGGAGTTGTCCTGATTTAAGATTTACGATGTTTACTTTGTGGTTTAAAAGACCAGAGTTATTAAGTAAATTCTGTTTTGCCAAAGGATGTACAAAATGTTTAATTTAAAATGAAAGAAAACAAAAACTCCCAACACCTTGTGATACCTGTTGACAGATTAAACTTAGTGTACAGTAGATCAGTTTCTTGCATATTTCCCACCAAAACAATAGAAAGATGAGAAAATCTAGGAATGCTGTTATAGTTATCCAAGAGCTGAAATTGTTAAAAAAAAGCCAAAAAATTCCAGACACAAACCCCACTGCATTATTGTTTTGCTTTTTATGAAAGAAGCTACTTTTCTTCAAAGACATTGGAATGAATGAGTAAATTCTGGTAGATTTCCCTTATAATGCATGTTTGTGCTGAAGCAGATTCTTGTAAGTCTGTGTGGAATAAAGTTCTGTTGCATTCTTGATAGAGTAGAAAAATCCTAAAAAAATAAAAAGATGCTTTAAGCAAACCATTGTGTTTGGTGTGATCTCTCCACAGGATAAACGTCTTGTTCCTGGAGGTGGTGCAACTGAGATTGAATTAGCCAAGCAAATCACATCTTACGGGGAGGTACAGCAAACAGGCTTCCTAGCTTTTCATCTTCTCACACACGTCTTACAAAAAATACAAATATTATTTTATACAAACATAGATGTGTATTAATTACAAATACAGGGGGAAAATGCCTCCCTATCTTGTAGTTTTTGAAATGCTGACATGGTTTTCAACTTCACTTTAGACTTGTCCTGGGCTTGACCAATATGCCATCAAGAAGTTTGCTGAGGCATTTGAAGCCATTCCTCGAGCACTGGCAGAAAACTCTGGAGTAAAGGCCAATGAGGTCATCTCCAAACTTTATGCTGTGCATCAGGAAGGGAAGAAAAATGTTGGATTTGATATTGAGGTAAATAGTCTCTTACGTTACTTGCTGCCTTGCAGTGCAGGGTTATACTTAATAGTACTTCTATCAGTATGAAGTATTTATAGATTATTTAAAATTGTTGGAAACTCTGTTGCACAGTCTAGAATAATAACTTCTTAGAATTTAAATACTTAAATGTTCTTTTTATCAGCAAGCAGTTCAGTTCACTACAGTATAGTAGCCTTATGTCAGAGTTGGAGGGGGGGATACTGAGCTAGTGTGACAAGGAATAAGTCTTCAATAATTACTGGCTTTGTCTTCCTGCCGGTGGATTAGGAATGAAGGTTTTCTGAAGGGAGATGAGATTAGAAAAGTGATACCACCTTGCTAGGTAAAAGCCTGAGGAAGTTTTGAATAATGTTTTTCCCCAATCTGACAGGCTGAAGCTGCTGCAGTGAAGGACATGTTGGAAGCCAGTGTGTTAGACACGTACCTTGGAAAATTCTGGGGTATCAAGCTAGCTACAAATGCAGCAGTAACTGTCCTAAGGGTTGATCAGGTAAGTTTATGTGTCATTTGGGTGCTGAATTAAAACCTGGCAGAACCGTCATGCAAATAGCTGTAATCTCCTGGGAATGCAAAGCGTAAAAATAATACTACTTGAGAATGTGGTTTGTTCATTTTTGAAAGCCAGGAAGTCGGTTGTTCAAGAGCTTGTAAACTGGAATGTGGCTGCTTCTAAAGCAGTGCTATTAATGTTTGTTGCATTTGGGTTTTTTTTTTCTAAAGATTTGACAGTTGATATTTGTATCCAGAGAGTTATCCTGATTTCTGTAGGAACAAGATTTAATAGAAGAAACCTTCTCTCATATATTATTTTTACATGAAAATCCAATTTTTAGGAAAAATAGAGGCTGCAGTCCTAATGATAAAAACCTTTAATTTTGTGAAACTTCAGCAAAAATGAATTTGCATGTAAAATTTCTGTAGATTATTATGGCAAAAACAGCAGGAGGTCCAAAAGCCCCTAAGCAACAAGGACATTGGGATAAGGATGACTGGAAAGATGAGCCTGAAAACTAGTGTGCAGTAAGCTGTTTCTCTAGCAGAGAGGTATCTGTGTGAGTGCATGCATGAATTCATTGACAAGCACATGGCAGGTTGTATCCTTGAGAACACGTAACACTGCTGTCTTCTGCTGTGTGTTGATTGCTGCATCCTTTATTTGTGCCTTTGCAAATGAATTCTGCTTCTAAACCCAAATTTTCATGGAAAGGATGACAAGTGTGGGTTCAGTTTTACCTTGTCACTATAGCCAGTGCAGAGAATGAGCTTTAACATGGTAGGACTGATGGACTCCATGGTTTTAAAGTGTGATACTTAAAGACAATAATTGAGAACAATAGCTCTGATAATCCTGCTTTCTGTAGTGTGCTCCATGTAAAGTAGTCTGCTGTTAGCCTCTTTAAGCACTCACTTTCTGTAGACTAACTGAAGTTTTAATTTGCATGCAAAAACTAGGTAAAATAAATTTTTTATTGTATCAGGGCTCAGCTTCTACTGTTCTCAAGAAAACAAATAACTAAGTTGTGAGTATCTCAGTTAGAGGGATAATAATACTCACTGGCTTAGGTTCAGAGTAGGGAGGCTGCATGAATGTAGTGAATGCTAGCAGTCGGCATCATGTGGCTGTAGTAGGGTAAGAGCCTGATTCTAACATAAGCTTTTTCTGCTTCTGTGTTCTCTTCAAGATAATTATGGCAAAACCAGCTGGTGGCCCAAAACCTCCATCAGGAAAGAAAGACTGGGACGAAGACCAAAATGATTGAACAATTTAATTGTATTTCTTAAGTGACATGACTGAGTTTTTTAATGCCCCAGTTGGAGCCCGTCACAATGTTTGCTCTTGCCTTTAAATTATGAACAGTGTCCAATGGAGTGCAGAACTTCAAACACCTCAATAAACATACTCACTGTTAAAATGTTGACTCATTTCATTTGGAGCTAGCATGGCATGGTCAGTCCCAGTCTGTGAATGTGTACGGATGACACTGGGTGGGTGTGATGGGCTGACCCTTGGCTGGCTGCCTGTCCTGTTGAGGAAGGAGGCAGAACTTCTCAGGGGCTGAGATAAAGAGGGGGGAGATCACATACCAATTCCTGTCACAGGCACAACAGACTCAACGTGCAGGGATGCTCCCCATGAGCCTGCTGCAGGGAGCTCCTGATCTGCCATTGTGGTTCTTCGTGCTCTTATTTGTGCCCCTCAGCCAATCAGCCAATACTTGGGTGTAAACAGTCAAATGAATGTTGAAATAATTAAGTGTGGCAGCAGATCTGTGGTCCCTGCTTACAGTAGTCCCTCTCCAGAGACATCACCTGGAGCACTGTGTACAGATGTGGTGCCCCAAATAAGAAAGACAGAGAACTGTTAGAGTGAGCCCAGAGGAAGGTCACCAAGTTGATAAAGGGACTGAGCACCTGCCCTATGGAGATGGGCAGAGAAAGTCAGGGCTGTTAAGCCTAGAGAAGAGAAGAGAAGGTGGTGAGGACACCTCACAGCACCTTCCAATGTCTGAAGGGGCTACAGGAAAGCTGGAGAGGGACTCTGCACCAGGAAATGTAGTGACAGGACAAAGAGGAATGTCTTCAAACTGAAAGGAGAAATTTAGGGTAGATTCAGACAAGAAATTCTTCCCTGTGAGGGTGGTGAGGCCCTGGCACAGGGTGCCCAGAGAAGCTGTGGCTGCCCTTGGATCCCTGGAAGTGTTCAAGGCCAGGTTGAACCTCTGAACAACCTGGTCTAGTGTCCCTGCCCATGGCAGGGGGTTGGAACTGGATAATCTTTGAGGTCCTTTCCAACACAAACTGTTCTATGATTGTATGAGTCCTTTTTTTTACATGCATCTCTATCCTCACCCTTTTAAGTCCCTGTGCTCTCAAAAGGGCAGCCTGACAGCAGTGAACTGCATCACATTCTAATGACCTTAAAAATAAATGCTGAGCAGCACTAGCCAGTATGATGCAGAGTGCTGGAATCTTTCAACTGAAGGCCCCTGTTAAGATTAATCTTGGGAAGTAAACAGCTTATGTGTCTCCAAGTAGCTTGAAAGGAGAACTGCACTTGAAATCCAAGCCACTTCAATAATTAATCCTTTTACTACTCTTGCCAGCGCTACTCTCACAACCAGAAGGGAGTGGAAGGCTAAATCAAGTCTGGAACCATCTTGTGCCTAAATAAGGCTGCCATACAACAGCTCTACTAATGCTGGCTTTATAGTCAGTTGCTGGTGTGGCTGAAAAACAAACTCAGCAAGTTTTCAGAAGGATTGGCATACTGCTGTAGTCAGCTGCACAAGGGCTACTGCTCCTGGCTCTAAGGGTTGTAAGAACAAGATCCCCATTTTCTTAGTAAGGCTGTTGTGAAAAATGCACTGAATGTAAGCAGCTGCTGCTCTAGCATGGCAGAGCCAAGAATTTATTCACATGAAAGCCAACATGAAGCCTAGTTTGTGAACTTTAAAGTTACAAGTCACTGCAGTACTAGCGGTCTTCTGCCTGCAGTGCAGAAAAGCTACATGGGACTGCCTGAGTGAGAGAGAGAGTGAGCCAAGCCCTCAGCCTTGCCAAAGCACCAGGAAAAGAATTCCTGAAGTGTGTGCAAACTTGAGGGCTCATCTACTGGATATAAACCAACAGTGAGAAGAGAGCTGAAGCTGCAATTGTCTTGGCTTTTAAGATGTGTAGAAAGAATCAGCTTCTTATGCTTGGAACTCAGGTCTAAAAAACACATGGAACACACGATAGCTGAGATTAACTACAGTTCAAAATTAGAGCTGGTTGCTTTAAAGTGAAAAAGCTGCTGATCAAGGTTTATATCAACACCCAAATTACTCAACAAAAACTCAAAGCTGTAATTTTGAAAAAAGCTTTTATTGAAAAGTAGTGGAAACACTGGAAAAAGTATAAGTTAACTGCTTGTCAGTGTTTCTAAGATGCATAAAGTGAATTCCTGCTATACAGTAGCTCCAACACGTTAACAACATGATTTGCAAGTCTGCCTTCTCTCAGACCACCAAAGAAGGTGGCTGCACACACAAGAAGGCTCTTCTGATGAGTTACAGCAGCCTCTCATAGAACAGAAGATAGGCTTGGGAGCTCAGCACTTTGGACACAGAGACAGCTTGTACGTGGGTATCGCTGATGTGGAACCACTGACCTTTGACTGGCTCAGTTTCTAAAGCTGTGAAAGGAAAAAAATAGGAGTAAAAATTATAACAGTTAAAAGAATTGAAGCAATCAGTTCTATTACTGTTATTCAGTAAGAATCACAGAGTACAATCACAGAAGTATTGAGTTTGGAAAGACCTCCAAGATAGAGTCCAGCCTGTGACTGATCACTGCCTTGTCAACCAGACCAGAGTGCTGAGTGCCACATCCAGTTGCTCCGTGAACACCTCCAGGGATGGGCACACCACCACATTCTTGGGCAGCCCCTTCCAATGCTTAACCACCATTTTGTCTTCATTTCTTCCTGATGTCCAACCTGAACCCCCCCTGGCACAGCTTAAGGCCATTTCCTCTTGTCCTGTCAGTGGCTGCCTGGGAGCAGAGCCCAACCCCCACTGGTTACACCCTCCTTTCAGGCAGTTCTGGAGAGTGATAAGGTCTCCCCTGAACCTCCTTTTCTCCAGGCTGAAATGCACCAGGCTCCTTCAGCTGTTCCTCACAGGATTTCACCAGCTTCACTGCCCTTCTCAGAGAACTTATCTGCCGTGGCGGGATGTTGGAACTAGATGATCTTTATGGCCCCTTCCAACCCAAACCATTCTGTGATTCTGTAAGAAATAATTTGTAAAACATTTCTAATTAATTACCTTGAGATTGTCCTTGAAGGACAAGATCAGAGAGGTGGTTGTTCATAGCTCTCATTTTAACATAGGCAGTGTAGTGTCCAGACCTCATTGTTCCGCTGTGTTCAACAATTCCATAGAGAGAGTACAAGACCTTTGTATTCCCTTCAGCCACGTTCTACAAAACCACAAATTTAGCTATGTCAGCCAGGTGCTGGGTTTTAAAGAATGTAAACTCTGATTTGTTTGCTGATGGAATGGAAACTGGTCATTAGAGATTCATGCAAGCACTACAGCTATGAGCAGTGAAGTACAAGTTATTACACAAACTAACAGGCTTGACAAGCGTTCTACAAAGATTTTGCTATGCAGCTTTGTTGTGAAAGCACATTAGAACATGGGAAAGGAGAATCTGATTGTTTTCCCACTTACTTTACATTTAGCTGTACAGAAAGGAGCCAAGTCTATCACTTCTGGAAACTTGATATGCCTGTTAACCTTCCGCAGATTAAATCCAGCCTTAAACAACCAAAGTAGAGGAAAACCCCATAATGTTAAAACAGAGCATATTAAAACCATGCTTAGTTACTAAATGTTTCACGTTAAAGTTTCAAGAATACAAAATTAGTTTTACATTATACAAAACTGGGAAAAAGCAAATTATTTTTCTTTCTCTGATGTCCAGTTTTCCAGCATTATTTCCTTGCCCCCACATGCTGCAATGGAGCACACGTTAAGATGGCTCTTCAGCTCACTCATACATTAACGTAATGGTAGTAAAAGTGGAAAAAGAATCAGTTCTAATGCACTTCAGTAACTACAAGGAGAACTCTTGCTTCTCAGATACTCTAACATGCCTGAGGATCTGATCTTAGAGCATCCAAACTGATGTAAACTGTGCTCCCACCTTAAGCAAATAATCGTCCAGTATCAAACTGGAAAAACAAAAGGAGATTATGATAAATGTTATTTTCTTCACATCGCAGTCTCTTGGAATAGGCTACACATTTCCATTTTCTATATGAAATTGGTTTTCATCTAAATAAAAGTTGTCTCCCTTATTTTTCAAGTATCTTGACCAAAACACCAAACAGGTTTAAATTTAGAAGCCAAAGTACTGTCTCCCTTTCCTTTCCTCTTTCTCTCTTGAAAAGCTAGAGCCCCGAGTTAAAAATTTTTCTACACTTAGGAATAAAGAGGTGACTTTACTTCACTGTCTGTAAATAAAATTCAAGTTACTTTGCTTTCCTTTCATCCTTCCTTCTGTCCCCCAGGGCTCAGACCCTTTTCTTCCACTTCTGCTAACTTACTTCTTACTTGTTATTAGTAAGGGATCCTATTTATCTATACCTACTGAAAAGTATGAGCCCATGAACTGCTGTAATAGTAGGAAACCATTAACGCTAAGATTCTGCTTAATACAGTAAGCAATAAGAATAATGAGGGAATATGTTGTGAATATGCTCACAGTGTTTTCCAGTTAATTAAGGAAATACTCTTTCATGAAAACACACCTCAATGCCTCAAAGACCACAAAACACAATGCTGCAAACTAATGCCTTCCAAACTCTGGGAAAAAAAAACAACTAGTTTTATAGAACATAAAAACAATGTTAGCATGTTTTCAAGTTAAGCTAGTACTACATGCATATGTACACATACATACATATTAACCTGAGCCTATATACATATATCAGCCTGCTACTTACATGCTGAAACCTCTTTAAGTGAAGGGTTAAAATTGGAGGAGCTAGAGAGATGAGCATCTGCTTTTTGGCATTAGTATAAACATACTTCTTTTCACCTGCAGAAAAGAGAAACCACCAAAGATTAAAACAAGTGTTTTATATCAAAACAAATGTTACAGCAGGAACTTCTTTATTTTCATGATTTAAAAGGGTACAATGTCATCTACTACAAGAATTGAGAAGCTGAGCACCCCCCTTTAATATGATAAATGAAAGTAGATAAAGTTATACAAATACCACTTTAGGGATATTCCCCCCACCCTTACCCATCCAAGCAGCAGATAGAGATATATTTAAAGTTTTCTTTTAAAAAAGTTTGTCATACTTTTTATGTTGTTCTTTGGTCCACAATGCCTTTGTGTACACACATCACACAGTAGTTTATTGGTCTCGGTAAGCGTTTCATTACGGGTGAATTGATACAAACAGTGATGGATTGAACCTTCCTCTGGGTTCAGCTTGTCCCTGTTTGCCAAAGTACAAAATGCTGTTTCGGGGTCATCTGTTGATACTTCACATGTCTTGTTAGGAACAGGCTGAAGGCCATCCAAGGTACTTGTGTCAGATTCATTGGCACCCAAGTGGAGTTTTGAAAAGTCCGTAGCAAGCTCTTCCTCATCTTCACTGTCATCATCCTCCTCTTTCAAAGACAGGTTGTCAAGGCCATTGACAAACTTCATAGGAGAATCTAAGCCTTCCAAAGAGAGATCCATGAAAGGCTCATTTTCTTCACACTCTTGTTCTGACTTTCCTGTATTTTCATGCCTGCTCTGAACTTCTGTACTATTTCCCTGTATGCTCAAGTCTTTCTGAGTTAAGCAGTGATCTTTGCCATCATGCGATAATGATTCCTCCTCTTGCTTCTTATCAAGAGCCTCAGAGTTCATTTCAGTCTCTGCTTCTTGGTTATACTCGACATCTATGTCTGGCTGTTCAGTTGCACAGAGGTCTGTCAAATGAAGCACCTTTCCTTGACGTTTTTGCTGCTGGCGCTGGCTCTGCATGTTTGAATATATAATATATGAGAGTACAAAACCACAGTAAGTATAAATTATATTCAGCAGTTCTTACCACTTCTTTATCAGAATGTTTGTTGCATGTCATAGATGCACAAGGCAGAACGGGGAAGAATAATCTATGATTTAATGATCAGAGGTGATCAACTCCACCAATACTGAATTTATCCTCACTCACACATAGTTCCCACTGCTCCCTGTTACACAATATCATCAAAATACAGCTAATTATTCTCTTGCTATCTTCCTGATCCTTTCTAATGTCTGTATTCTGAAATTTTGTGAATATTCTTGCCATCAATGACTGGAAAACAGTCTGATACAAATTAAGGCTACTTCAGACAGGTAACAAATTTTACATTGCTCTGGATATTAGCTTATTCCTACACAGCAATGCTCAACAGAGCATGTAACTTCTTAACAGCAAAGACATGGGTATAATTGGTCTTCTCAGTTGTGCATTTGAATGAAGAGAAATTCTAGGCTGTCTGCTCCTTCATGTAAACTAAGGAAACAAAAAGAATTTGTTTTAACAGAAATAGCAAGCACAATGTGAAACACCCATCCAAACCAACCTTGGCTTGTTTTTTGGCCTGTTTCTTCGCTTTTTTCTGAAGGTGCTTGCTTGTACCAGGGGGCTCATCTTTCTGCTTAAGGTAATGGCCATTGATTTTATCCTCTTCATCTTCAGATTCCTTTTCTTTGTTTTTTTTAATGTTTTCTCTCTTTGTAATTTTCACTTTCTACAAAACCCAGAAAGCCACAAAACAACCATAGAAATAGATATGTTATCTGAGTTTTCAGCTCAAATACAACATTTTAATGATATAACTCACACCAGAAGGTCTATATGAAACAAGGATTTGCAGAATTAAACAGTATGTAAAAGTAAGGCTGTTGAGGGGGCCAAGTTCTGAAGCTGTAAAGGGGCAACATTACCTTTGCCTCTAACAGATCTCATTAAATGCACTGAAGAGTAACATTTTACATAAGCACAGATATTTTCAGTTGAACTGCTTGCACAGAATTTGCTTGTGCTAAAATGAAACTTGTTTGTAGCAGAATACATGTGATCCCTTTGGCTGTGGAGGTTTCATTCCAACATTTAGTAATTAACTTTTGAGCAGAGCAACACAACAAATTTGAAATATTACATATAAAGATTATCAATACAAAACACAAAGTAAATCAAGTACTTTGAGTGTCTGGAGATTAATCAAATAATTATTTACATAATATCCTATCAACATTTTTTAAACTTTATTCCATAACCTGAATATTAGGAGAAGTGTTCTTTGACTCAGTGCAGGCAAATAGATGGAAAAAAGTGGAAAAAAAACCCCAAAGCACTCACATAACCTGTGTGATTCTCCAGAGACAAATTTATGAGCCACAGCTTACACGAGTGACTCATGAAAAGTCTTATTCTCTTTCTGTGCAATTTTGACTTGTAAAAGAGACATCTAGAAAGATGCTTATATTCGCTTCCTAATGATTGTACAATAACTGTTTCCATATAAACAAAAACAAACAAACAATAACAACAACTAACCAAACAAAAAACCCAACATAAACCCCCCCAAAAAAACAAACCAAAAAAAAACCCCTAAGCCAAAAAGCACCTATGTACAATTTCTTACCTGAACATCTAGTACGGGAAGCGACAAATCAAGGAAAGACTCATGGACCAAAGATACCTTTAAATGGATAATCAAGAGTCCAATTTAATTTTATTTGGAAGCAGCTGGCTTGATGTCAACAGGGGTATTTGTACATTTGCATTCAAGGCCTCCTTTCACTTGTGCACACAACAGTAAAACACAGCTGATCTACCTCCACAAATAGCTTCCAATGACCAAAATCCAGCAGTCACAGTACCACAGAAACGAGCAAGAAATACTTTTATGAATTTCAGTTATCTAGTGAGACTGCACCTTAGGGCCTAGGAGACTCATAGCTGTAGTCTATCATGATACTCATCTAGCCCATTTGCTAATACTTCATTCTCATTTGCTAATAATTACTTCATTCTCAGACTATATTATATCACAGTAGTGTCGTCTTAACTGTCATCCTGGCAATCCCACAGTCTTTTCATTGTGGGAAAGACTTAATCCCTTGAATGAAAAAGGAAAGGGCGCCTGAACAACTCATCTGCTCTACAATCTGTACCACTGGAAGGTGTTCACTGGGAATCTAGGAGGGAATTCTGGCAGAGGCATCTTGGCTGTTGGTGACCTCTTTTTCTGGAAGGCTTTTGAAAGGAACTGAAGGATTAACTTTTTAACACAAGGGAACAAAGATTCCAGCCAAATCATGCTCCTTTTTGAAAAGCATGCAGCTAGTCAACTCTTATTTCTACAGTCAGTCACTTTGGGGTTCTCCTGCAGATTACAGGACATTATACTATAGGTTATTCAGAGCAGGCAGTTTACTTACAGTTCTGCATTCCTCACACATAATTGTGCTGGTTAATTCTCCACCAAAGATTCGATCTACAAAACTTCGTATTCCCTTTTTCTTTTCATACTCTGAGAATTCAAGAAGTATATAGTAAAGTTAATAATATTACATACAATATACTGGTGACCAATTTCAATATGGTATACCAAATAAAAAAAGGAGAACCCAACATGTGAGATGTATGATGGTACGTGTTGGCCTGTTCTGGATTCCTTAGGATAGGAAGTATAGCAAGGTTCATAAAGAATCTTTTGTATATCAAAGATTCAGGGTGAAAACCTCATTCAGGGGTGAAAACACATTTGCAGAAGACAGCTTGGTGAAACCACACCTTTACCACTTTCTCTGCTCAAATGCATTTCCTTATTTTCTCAGAAGTACTGCATCTCAGTAAGAATTCCAGTTTTCTCTCAGGACTGAACAACTATCTGAACTTAAAAAACAACCACCAACTTTTGTCTGACAAATGAAACCAATTTCCTCAAGTTGTATTTTCAGAGTAGCACACAGTCTGAATGTAAATTGGCAGCTCATCTCCTAAGTCATGTTGAAATATTTAAAATATTCATTGTTTGGATTTTTTAAAACCACTATTAAGTAACAGTGGACTGTTAGCGGCTACATAAATTATACTCACATGCTAGTATTTTAATTTCTTACATGTTTGAATGATTAATCACTGCCCAAACATATTTTAATGTATGATGTCTATAGAATTACCTCTCTTTTATCCTGTTACGAAGTTCAGCAAGACATTTAAATACAGACTAAAACTATTGAGCATCTTATTCTAGACACACACATTCAAGAGATGGCATAAAGTTGTACAATTAAACATGTATCTTTTAGCTGATACTATTAATGTTGCTTTACTTCAACAAAACAGGAGATTTTACAAGTTACTGATGCTGTGATAATTTATTTTACCTTTAATTTTCTTTTTAAGTTCTTCTTCGTTTTGTTTGTTAGAGTCACTCAGCGCCTTTAGTATTCCAACACTTATTTGCTGAAATTTTCAAAACAAATATACTCTGTAAAATTTTCTAAACTAATTCAGTAAACTAGTTCATTTTATGATGTGTTTCAGATGGAGGCAAAAAGTATAATCTTCACCCATTAAGAGAATCAAAAGAAACAACATAAGTCTACCTGTAGAACCACAAAATAGTTCCTGTAGATATCAAAAAAAGAAAAAATCAACTGAGAAACAAGCTGCAACCATAATGTTCCAGTGAGTATGTAAGAAAATCAGCCTAAGTCTTGTCCAAATTAAAACTGGCAAAAAAACCCTATGGAATTTCTGCAAGTGCATTTCAGAAATTAAAACAAAAGGAGATTCTTTGGGGTGACTACACATACTCCAAACCCACTTTTTCTGTGGGTTCTCTTTGCTAATATGCTTCAGGTAAGTGCTGTGGGCAGCACAACCACTCTACAGAGGCTGACATATTGCAGAAACTATGTTCTTTCTCCCCTCAGCAGAAGAAAGAGTCTGAAGAGTCTGGGTCTGGGGTATGAAGAAGAAGGGTATGCACAACTGTGACACTGGCACTCACCTGGATTTCTTCTGCTCTCATTCCATCAAGTAAATAACGAAGCAATTCATGACTGTCTTGCTGCTGATAACCTTTAAATCGTATTGCTCTGTTAAATGAAATTGTAAAGTACAACTGAACTCAGAGACAAACAAAGCAAAAACAATTCACACCAAACATACATGCACAAAGTCTCCAGGATGTATGTACAAAAAAAAGCAACAAGTGTCTACATATGGTATTTTCTAAAAATATGAAGCCAGCTTATCAGTATGTCACTGAATATCTTTCATTTTACTGCTATTCATTTATATCTTTCTCTTCTTCCAAAAATTTTTAAGTATTCTACAAATTTTATATGCTACGTGCTGAGCTAGAGATAAAAAACAGGAAAACACGAAGTTTTTTAAACAATAAACATTTTCATACTTACTATGACATGCAGTTGTACAGATACTCACTTTTTACAAACCTGAGCAAAAAGTTCCTTAGGAGTCACTACCCCCTTTTTTGTCTCTTGCATTTCTGTCACGAACTGATGCATTGCTAATGTTAAAGGACCTGGCTGCTCTAGTTTTATTAGCTGAGGTTCCTGTTTGAAAGAAAAGCAACAAAGCTGTTTTGCCTTAATTCAGTGACAGATTCTTCTGCAGTTAATTTTTTCTTTTCAGTTCCTGAAAACATTATTGTCAAATAAAACACATGAAATTCCAAAACTGCAGTAAGTTAACCTGACGAAAACAACACGTGGTTTATCATAAAACGATAGCAAAGCCCAGTTACTTATTGTTTAGTTCAAAGTCTGGACTTCTTGTTTTTACTAGGAAAAAACCCCAATATCTTAAAGTTGTGCATTTGCTTTGCCATACAAATCTCTAACTGTAATGACAGGTGTGTTATTTAAGTTAGTGCTACAGACATCCTCTAATTTCCTACTTTGCATTTAGACAAGTGGCACTATAGCAAGAGTTACACATTTTCAGCCTTTAAATAACATCATCATCATAATGCAAGCACTCCTTCTACAACAGAGTATTGAATCACTGCTCTCACACTGTGAACAAAGTATCTCCACTGACTACAGAAGCAGCATTACGGAAGTCAATGGCGAAAGTTCCTCCTGATTTTTCATCTTAATCTTGTCAGTACTTAGCTGGAACAGCTTTAAAATTGAGAGATAAGTACTGCTTGTCTCCTTAACAGACTGGACGGGGAGGACAAACAGTATGGAGGTCAAAGCATATTACCATGCATAACTCGGGTGACTCGATTTTAACTGTTGTGCCAGGCATTTTAGCTTCTTTAAGTAGCTCTCTCAGGACTGGAGTTTGTGATAAATTCTGTAGAACATAAAAGACAGAAAGGGATTGGAAACTGGGGACAAGAGGAAGCACAGCTGAACTCCACTAGTCATGGAATTTGTAGCAACCAGTTTAGCAGCAATTTATTTTCTCAAGCACAGAACTAAAGTGGTTAAGTACCACTCTAGAGTTTCCATCTGTTTAACAGTTAAAGGTACATTCCACACAGCTAATGGGACTTCCAGTGCCCTCTATAAATATTACTTCAGATTGCAGAAACCCTAAATCTATTGTTCTTCTACAGACTGATCTTTTGACAACTGTTATTTACTACTGTCTCTTTCTTAAAAAATCAAAAAGTAAAATGCAATGTGTGTATTTGCTTGGTTTATAAAGTGTTTAAAAGTAAATCAAAAGCAGCTTACTAAAATCTGCAAGTACAGTGGGAATTTTGTTTGAGTAAAGCTTCAGTATCAAGAGCCAAAGAGCACAAGATCACATGTGAGTTTCAAAACACATGAAAAAACAAATTTCTTCTACACTTCTTAGCTGAACAAATCACACAAGATGGTAATGCCTGCAAACATGCTCATCCTGTTTTTTCATCCAGTATTTACTTTTGATTTCCGGTTGCTGAGAGAAACATAAAATAAACACCCATGGTCTTTGAGTACTAATCTCAGAGTCTAAGAGGTCAGCAAGGATGATGTGTCAGACTATTCCATTTTTTTAAAAGTAACTAGGAAGTTGGCATGCTTAATTTCTGTCAGTGAAAAATGCTGTCTCTCAAAGACAGGGCAGTTTATTGTATTTCCCCTTAAAGCAAGTCTGAACCTGCAGCTCCATTTCTTCGTATTTCTCTAGGCCAACATACTATTTTTAGAAAGCCATCATTCCTGGCTTAAATTGATAAAAATAGATTAAAAAAAAAATCATTCTAATTGTGTCACTGTAAAATGTGGAGGGCAGGGTTGTTGTGGGCTGTTTTTCATTTTGTTTGCAGCTTTTTCTCCTATTCAAAGTTTTTAAAAAAACAACAGCAAGTGTTTTGTACCTGCATCACTGCATTAAAGAAACATGTATTCCCCAAGTTACTAAGTCCTTTCACAGTAACTTCTGCATTATTAGTTGAAAGAGTATTTTCTTCTTTAAGTGAAACTTCTTTTTCTTGCTCATTTTTGCTGTCTTTTTCTACTTTTTTATTTTCAAGTTCTTTGTTCTCATGTTGTTTTCCTATTGAAATAATAAAAACATACCACACATTAACATAGTAACAGGGTATAGCCTAGGAAAGATTATTACAGCCAGCATCAATCTATGGTGTTTAGAACTTATACATATGATAATTCATTCTTTAATTTTTAAATGTAAAACTACTGGTTTAGATTCTTAAACTGTCTAGGTAACAGAAGCTAAAAAATAAACAGAACAAAACAACAACAAATCAAGAATCGCCTGAAATGCCATTTCAGGTCAGCATGCAAATTAAACACGTCTCTTGGCCCAAAGCCATTCATGCCAACAACTCCTGAAATTCTGCAAGTGCTAGCCCAAATTTTATTCCTGTGTCAAAATCACCTATGTGAGGGCTTTCTAAACCATCCAACAGGCTCCCCCTGTCAAAGCATTCTCATATTCATTTCATGTACCTAAACAGATCACACTGAAAGGTTTATAGTCTTCAAGACAAGTTAAAAATATTTTCCCCCAAATTACTTTTGTGTATTGCTGAAAGTTTCAATGACCTGTTTAATAAAGCATCAAGGGAGTTCCAGGCAGTTTTCAGAATAATGCCCCCACTGGTTGTGCCAGTTTGGCAGTCAGCTATTGATTAGATTTCTGATAACTAGGGCTGTGAGCTAAAGTTAACTTTAAAATCAAGTAACACCAGTTCAGAGAAAGCAAGGAAAATGGCCAATACAATCTTTGGACAAGAAACGGATGGACAACAACACGTGAAGCACCTGAAACAGGCAAAAACTGCACCCAGGTATTCACTGGTTTTCCAGTTCATATGTCAGAAGAAAATTTTGGCAACTGATATGAAATTCAAACATTAGATGCAGAGAAACCATGTGTCTGGGAAAGACTGACCACCCAAAAAGCTCTGCTCCCTGTGGGAAAACCTCAGCTGCTTTCTGAACAAACTGAATTTAGAGACAGCTATGTGGCATTGCTGGATGTTTGTGTTCCATTTCCCACAGGGACTGTGATTTCACTCAAGTGTTGGAATTTCTGACAGCCACTTGTTACAACATTTATTTTTATATGCAAATTCTTCCAATCTTTCTAGCGGAAATACCTTGTACAAAACCAGTTTTGCCATGGTGGAAACTAGGGGGTTTTTCTGGGGTTTGTCTTTTTATAAAAAATCCTATTTTACAGACAGATGCAGGCTGAACACAGTATTTCAGAGAGTTGTGAAAGCACTGCAGCTGCCTATACTAAATGTACAGACCCAGTGACAAAACCTCTGTATACTACTCCTTCCATTAGGAAATGTGCTGCCACAGGTGGAGACTTAGTCATTCCAGCTGATATATTCACAAATACCCACAAAAATACTTTAAAAAAAATCAAATCATCCTTAAGCAATGACAATTGTTCTTTAGATCTCAAGACAGACTGAACAACATGATGAATAAACACAGTATCATAAGTACTGAAAATCAATTCCCTAGTCGCAGAAAAATGGAATGTCACATTTTTTAAAAAGTCACAGTAAAATGATCTTTTTTTCCTTCTATCCTTGGATGTCATCTGTAAAATTTTAGGGGATGCTGGGCAAAATCCTGACCCAATTTGCTCCACAGGCTAGAGTGTTACTTATGGTATCAGAATTGTGACAAAGTACATAAAAAAGAAAGGGATAAATTAGTTTTTTCCTTTACCATAGCATGCTAAATCTAATTTAGTGTAAATTCTGGATTTATAGTACTGTCTCCAACATTTAGGAGACCTCCTGATTTACTGTATCTATGCTATAATTACTTACCTGCATGTGATGAGTCAATACCAACTTGTTTTCTAACAAAATCCACAGTCTGGCCCAAAAGGGTCGAAGTTTTATATGGAACTTCATTATCACACAGGTAGCACCTGTCTCCGCCGCCCCCAAAAGAAAACAATTAATCCTATTTTTCTTTCTGATATTTAAAAATCCTAAACTATTTGCTTGTTTGATGCAATTCATTACACAAAGTTATAAAATTACAAGGTTTAGTTTAAGATTTAGAAGTCTTAGAGAAGTGTTCAATCTACTTATCACAAAAATAAACACTTAAAAATTATCTTTAGTAAATTATTTTGGTGACCGGTGGTTGCAATTTACAAATATAAATTAGACTCTTAATAGATGTGGTTAGAAACCTTGCTGCAAGAAAAATAAAAGTAGGGAAAATTTTGCCAAAAATCAAGAAACTTAGACGTCAGGCCCTAAAAGAAATTACTTATGAATATTTTGGCATGGAAAAATATTTTGAATATTCTAGTCAAGCAAGTATTTAATTGCATTTAAATCAGGTAAGAAATAATTCTGGGGTCCCCCATTAAACCCGCAGACTTTTATTTGCTGTTCCTGCTGATACAAACCCTACCTGTCTCTTTATGAGCAAAGAAGCGCATGGTTATGCCAGTAATTTGCTTTAGACAAAACTGTGGGAAAAGCTGCAGTGATGAAGGCTCAAGAAGGGTAAAACCCAGCCAGAGCACACACAGCTAAAGAAGTTTTACGTGTACCAATTTGTAGTTCTACCCAGTAAGATCTCTGAAGAGGTGGCAAAAGGTACTGATACTTCTGCATTTTGGAAAACACCAATTACAGTTCTTAGGCAGATTTCAGGATTACTGTAAGTCATCTGATATTAAAAGCAGCAGAAGGCTGCAGCAAAGTGTTTCCCTAAATCTCTAGCATCCCTGGCACTAGCTATAATCATCACATTTCTTCATATGTCATTAAAAAAAATTGGCTGAGCTTTTAGATCCCTGATTGTTCATCTATTGTCCATCTGGTTAATCATAAAAACAGTCATTCTCACTCCTGCAATAACAAAGGATAGTTACTTCCATGGTGGGTTTTAACACCATAACATTCTATCTGTCAAAAAATTGTAGACAGCCTTGAAAGAATCAAGGGATTAGAAAAAGTTTTGTTAGTGGTGACTGTTTTACCAGCACTAAAAATGTGTACAATAGTACTTGTAAACACAAAAGAGCAGAACTTAGTGAATTCCTAGAACTCTCCTCTTCCTCTCCAAAATATCTTTTAACTGATTACAATTATTATTCATATCCAATTTGAACCACATGTGCATGCACACCATAGACATATTTATTCACACATTCATATCATTAATAAAAGCAAAAGCAGTTTTGATCAGAATTTTTGCACTAGGCCCACTATGAAATACAGTTCTTGACTGTGGGTTTGATTTATAACTAATTTATAACCAATATATCAATCTGTGAATCATTTCTAGGGCAAGTTCGTACAACCAAGAAATTATTGAAGGAAGCCAAAACATCTTACTTTGACAACTTCCTCTCATCTGTAAATACTCTGATTAAGAAACAGGGAAAATGAAGCACTTCAAACCCACAATTTTAACACTAATTTAAATTCACAAAGAGAAGTTCATTAGTACATTAGTAATAATGTTGTTCATAAGGTCCATCTCCAATTTAGAATTCATTAAAAGTAGTGATCGTTACATGTAAGTGCTAAGTATGATCAAGTAAATAGATAATGTTAAATAAAATGAACATACTAAGTTACAAAACCAGGTTACTAAGCAAAACAAAAACTCTTGGTGTCAAGTATAGTATTTCTGTACAGCATAGTTTAGAAAATTAGCGTTCCCCCTTACATACAGAAGTGTGTAATTACTTTTGAAGAGAAGCAAATACTACCACAGACACAGATTTTGTATTGCTTGATCCAGTGGCATCTTGGAATTCTAGCTGTGCTTCCTGTCTACATGTGGTATTAAAAAATCATATTTACCAAGAAGATAAAAGTATGTCACTAAGTGCACATCAGAAAGAACCTTCTCCCAAGGTCAATAAGACCTAGAGCTACAGATCAACATTTTTTTCCCATGTGTCAGTATTCTGGCCAACTAAAAGCAGTAAAATACGCAGTCAACCACATTTACTAGTGTAAAATAGGTCAAGTTCAACCTGGATTATGAAAATTTTCTAATCATAACCTAACACTTATAAATAACACTTATTCTGCAAATCTCAGCAAAGACTACTGGGAATTACATGTTTGGAAACACTTTAATATAAGCCTAGAGAGAAATTCCAGAATTCACAAAGAAATGACAAATTGTATCCTAGCCTCTGTTGCCCTCTAGCTCTGTCTGGTAAGCGTTGCCTGACAAACTCACCACACACTCCAGTTGTCCAAACTGAGAACCAAACAGTGGGGATCTGATCTCGGTGTTTTGTAATGCTTTAAAGCATGCTGGTCTGGAGAATTTCTGTCACAGCCCTACAATATTGATAACCACAAGTGTCACAAAATCCACTTGACTGTCAACAAAACATACATGAAGTTGGAGAACAAAGTATTAAAATGAAAATTGTTCAATTATGTTCAATTAGTTAAGATCAACAGATGGCTATTTATTTCAAAATACTTATTTCTGAAGATAGATAATTTACTGGGTGGAGAATAAAGCTGCTCTGGGACCCAAACATTTAATTAACAAATTCCAGTTTGAACATCCAAAAGAATGAAACAGAACAAAAACTTCTTCAGCATGCAGAGCTCTAAATTTAATGAACTAATGTAAGCACTAAAATCTTGCTGTAAAAAACCCACAGATTACGAGTATTTTTATGTTCTCAGCAAAATAATTCAAACTTTCTAGGAAAACAGGTCCTCGAGATGGTGTTCTAGCCTTAAGCCTGTTAAATGCCCTTGGGCCATCTTTCAATTACTTCATTTGACATTCAGAGCAGACACGTTTTAATCACACTCTACAGTATATAAAGTTATCTAGGTAGCACCATTTTTACAATGAAAAAAGAGAGAATATAAGAGTTTAATTAGAAGCTCTCGTTCCACTATATTAGGAGACACTGAAAGGTATTAAGACAAATTAACAACAAAAGAGATACCCTATGGCCACATTTTAGGCATAACCATATCGAAGTGCCTTCATCAGTCTCCTCCTCCTCAGCCTTCTCTTGCATCTTACTGTCTGCCTTGCAGTCCTGACAAACATGCCATTCCACATTCTGCAATGCCTTTCTCAGATGCCCTTGGTCCAGTCCTTTACGTATATGCTTGCACACAGGTTCTACAAAATAAAGAGCACAAGAAGAACATAGGTAGAATAACAAATGCAAGTATTAAAGACACAGGCAGTAATCCAGAAGCAAGGATAGTCTTTCTAGAGCCAAAGAAACACCGACAATTTATCCCAGTATCAGAAAGAAACCTTTTGTTACCACCACTCACAATCTGGGTATACTGTTGCTGCATCCTAAACTTTACTTTGAGGGTTTTTAATGGTCAGATGGTGTGACAGCTCTGAATCCACCTTTGCTGAGGCAAGATTACAGCCTCAAGATAGCAAACTTCTCTTGGCATAAGCTGAAACTGGTGCAAATTTTTGTACCTACAGCTCTGTTCCTGTCCGAGATTACAGGATTTTATCACAGTGCAAATGCTAGCCCAACAAGAGACAGACATATTCAGAAGCATTCTTTTAGCCTTGCTAAAAACCACAAGCTTCATCTACAACCTCAAAATTGTCTTTTAAAAAAACAAATCAAAACATTTTGAATATGGGCAACTACTGTTACAGTGGAATTATTCACCATGATCAGTCTTTGTTTCATCGGTGGCTTTACAGGACTTTGTCATGGTAAAATAACCTATTTACAGGCAAAGAAGTGAGATGCCACCAGCAGTTAGAACATAACTGATGTTTTTGCTGAAGTAAAAGAGGAACAGTTATAGCAGACATTGACACTGACTCCAGGATACAAAAGAGCCCCCAACACCCCCAAGAACCAAACCAGACAAAAGCAGCTAAAAAAGGCATCCATTAGAGATAGAAGCTAACAGAAGGATTCCAGACAATCCAGGAAACAAAGTAGAGCAGAACTTAAATTTAAATAGGCCATCCTGCCAAGCCTCCTCAAACAGTAAGCGCTCTCTCTCCCAACTAAATTAACCTGGCTCAACTCACTTCCCCAGCTGAGATCAACAAAAAAGATGGAGAAGACACAATCTGTGGTGGTAGAAGAGAATGCTACACAACACAAGTGAAAACAAAAGCTACAATAACCAGGGTAAACAAGATAAAAAAAAATAAATTTCAGCACAGGTGAGATCCAATGGAGCTAGAATAAAAATTACTCTTTGGAATTAGGAATTACTAAGAACAGAAGGACAGAAGGAAGAGGTTTTAACCAAAATACACTATGAGGGCTGAAATGTCCAGGGTCAGTACCAAATTAGCTGCTAGAATAAAGGCAAATTGTTTCACAGAACGTGAGGAATTTTATACAAAAATTCTGAATCAATAAAGAACTATGTCTGAGTTTCCTGAAAACGAGAAAATAATCTCAGTTTTCAATATAGGATTATTATTTTCTAGCATACTTAGAAAAGTAACACCACCAATATTTCTTGCTAGACTTGAGTTTCAATTAAAAAAAATCCAGATTTTGTAAATGAGACTTCAAAGCCCTAGTGTAAAGGCCTTCTAATGTTAATCAGCTTTCAAGCCTTCTTTGATGTTAAAAGAAACATTAGGTCCACAGGATTCTCCAAGGAAACATACTCAGTATATCCGGAGACTCATCAGACTGTGCAGTTTTGCCTTTGATGCGTTTCTTTCCCATATTTGTAGTGTGCAATTGTTCCTAAAAGGAACAGTGACCTAGCAAAGAAAAACAGTAAAATTAGAGAGCAGTTTTGGTTTTACTTGTTCATTGCTACGCAAGTTATTTCTACAGCAAAGATGTCCCTTGAGGTGAATTAACCTGTTTTAATTTGACATTATCAAAATGAAAACAAAAATTAATATTTTAACATGAAACAATTGTAACTTTTATAGACAAGATCACAGTGTGAATTACAAAACCCAAATTATTTAAAATCTTAAATCAAAAGCACCACACAAAATAACAAAATTGGAAACTTTATTATCAAAAATCCTACAAACCTTAAGGACTTTAACTAACACAGGGATTTAATGGAAAAGAATTGGTTTTGTCCCAATTAAATCTTGAAGTCATTTGCATTTGCAACCTTTCTGTTTTGTTTACTGCAAATTCCCCATGTCTTTGATGAAGTCTGACACATGTAAAATACTCTTAACATATTTGAAAATATACAGCCAATGGGAGTTACGATTTTTCAATTTCTTTACTGGGGAAGATTTATCATCTCCTTCTCCACATATCAAGCAAATAATTCAGATGGGTCTGTTATTTGCTATACCTGTGGACCCTTCTCAACAAGAGTGATCTGCCACTACAGAGTCCTAAGCCTTGTGTTTCGCTTCAGATAGGTGGTTACTACATATATGATAGAACATTTTTAATTCCTACTCTGTAGCCCCTGTACCTTATCTGACAAAAGATCATCCAAAAGCTCAGGTAAACTTAAAACTCAACATATGTTACATAATGAAAACAAGGAAGCTAAAAGGGTTCAAAATCAAGTCTCTGCAATCTCTGCAGGCTGGCTTAACCCTGCTGCCCACCCTTCATGAAAACACAGTGAGCACCAAATCTGACCTGTATCAATTCACCCTTCCAAACCCATTTCTTTGCTTGTACTTGGCAGCACACTAGCCCCAGAGCACAAGTGGTTATGTGGAGCTATCACAGCAAAAAAATTAAGTCAGACCGAGAGAATCAGGGAGAAAAATTAAGCTGGGAAGAGCTTTGGCACGATATTCACAGAGGATATTTTGTATGAAAAGCCATTTACAAATACAAGCATGCTTGCACAAGCAAACTCTTAATGCAGATGACCCAGTTGTTGATGGCTGGTTGGCAGCCATTTAATCGAGAATTATCAACTTTTACAACTTAGCATTCCATTTGTTCAGAAAAAGAAACAACAGTTCATCCAACAACCTTTCTCTACAGCACATTTTTCTGCAAAAACCTAGAACACTTGATATTGTATGAACAACTTGTAATTGTTAAAATCTTTTCCTAATTGTCCCTGCTCCTGCTGGGAAGGCAGGACAGCATGAACATGTGGAGCTCTTAATTTAACCCACGCTGTGCCTGGGCAGACTTGTCCGACAGGCTCTGCATCAGCCTTTCCACGGCACAGCCCTCAGCAGGAAATGCACAGCCTAAACGACTGAAGCAGTTTATATTTCTCATTATAAGATAAAACCATCTGTAAACTACCAAACGTGCACCTGCATTTGACGGACACCCTGGAAAAACGCCCTCAGAGGCCCGCCTGGGGAACCTCCGGGGCGCGGCGGGCAGCAGGCCGGACCCCGTCGCCATCGGGCGCTGCCCGCCCCGCAGGGAGCAGGGGAGCCCCGAGTCCGGCCCGCCCGCAGCTCCCCGGCTCGCCCCGTGCCCCGGCCCCGCCTGATTCCAATTGGCCCGCGCCATGACGTGACAGGTGCCGCAGCCAATCGGGAGCGCCGCGCGTCCCGGCCGGAGCGGCGGC
>VZTX01007451.1:32060-90604 GCA_013400915.1 Pardalotus punctatus | reverse complement strand
GGGGCTGTGCGGGCTGCGGAGCGAGCGGCGGCCCGGCTCCGGCTCCGGCCCGGAGCGGGCAGGGACAGGCCGAGCGCCCGGCCCTGCTCAGTGCTGCTTGAACTTCGTGTCGGGACGGTTCTGACCCGCGGGTCTTATCGGGAGAGGGTCAGTCCGGCACAACAACAACAACAAAACTTCCCTGCCTGCCTCTTCCTGGGAGTTACAGGCCTGCCCGAGCTTCCAGCTGTAAAGGGCTCAGCGGCAGAGGTGAACCCAGTGTAAACACCGTCTGTTGGAGCTGAAAATACAAACAATAGGAGGAAAATACGGAATAAGCAAACTTCCTTGAAATGTGGAAGAAAACCGCAAATGAGAGCGTGCTCCCTCATTGAGTAAAGGGGGGATGCCGAGCTGTGTATCACAGCTTGTGCTGTTCTCCTCTGGAGGAAGGACTTTGGGTTTCATTTTCTTTGTAAAATTCTTGATTTGACAGAGAAAATGAATAGTTTTAATCGATATGATAGAGCATGCTGTGTCAAAAATTTTTACAAATCTTTTCTTGGTCAGTTTTCATACTTCTGAAAGCAGTTGAATTATTTTTATGACTCTTCATAAGTATTGCTCACAACGACTTTTTTTCACTGATGTGGCTTGATTATGCTGACAGAAAATAGCAAAATGTTGGACGTTGTGTGGTGTTGTAACAAATTGCAACTTGATACAATCTTTGATTCAAAAATAACGTTATGCTGGTAAAAATGGATGCTGTTAAAAGAGAAGTGAATAAATTTTCTCGATTTCTTTATCCTTCCCGAATTAACTTCAGTTCTTTTGATTATATTATATCCTGCCATACACCAAAAAGGATCTGTATATAGGGGTCAAAGACAGAGAGGCCCAGTGTTATAGGGCAAATGCAGAACTGTATTTCACAGCTGATATTTTTACCAATGCTGTGTATGCTCACAGATGTTCTTCATGCAGTGAAGTACTGAACTTCAGGAACTTCTGTTCAAAGTAACATGTAGAATGTTAAATGTAGCACTTCGAAAAAATGTGGCAGACTAAGGAGAAGTTTGCATTATAGAAAATAGAAGACTTGACAGGAGAGGTGGTCAAGAAGAAAAAAGGTCAAGTTCTCCTTTGAAAAGTTTCTTATTGTGAAGTGTGTCTAGTGCCTCTAGAAGAGGACAGAGTAACAGGTAAAATGATTTAGTTCTATACTAGGGGGAAAAATGAAAATTATTAAATATTAATAGGATTGTCTCATGAGTGAATTTAAGAGCGATCTTATATTACTGTCAAATTATTTGGCTTTCTTTTAACCACTTCCTCTTTGAACAAAAATCGCTGTTGCATCATAGCAAAAAGAAACCATTTGACTTTACTATCTTAATGTAATTAATTTCACAGAAAACACACCAGTGAGAGGAATGCTCTTTGTTGCTGCAGAGGGTTCTGACTGGCAGCCTCACTTTACAAAGTGATAAGGCACAGTTTTCAGAACAGCATCTTGGCAGCAGCTCTCCAGAGTAAAAGGCACAGGCCAAACAATCCAGCTGGGCAGCAGCGGTGCTGTTTTGCAGGGGATCTCAGTAGTACAGGAGAATTCCTTATCCTTGTCTACTCTTGTCTGTGTTGGACACCACTGTAGAGATGTCTGGTGCATCTGGACACACTTCCTGAACAGTTGTGAGCACCCTCCCAGTGAAGATCTTTCAGTAGGTTTAGCTAAACTTGATACAGGTTTAGTAAAGAAACAGAGACCAAAATTCCAGCATTACATCCTCTTCAAGGCTTTATGATGTTACTTGGTTTAGATGTGCCGACCTTGTCACTATGCTTTTGGAAGCTGAATGTGAATCTCTAGAGGCAATATAAGAATAGTGACTTGCATGGTATGGGAGGGAATCTGCTGTAGCCCATACTGTATAGACAGTAATATTTAAATTTCTACATCCTGATTGGAGCCGAGCGAGTTCCAGTTATAGTCAGTCTAATTCAGTTCTTGCAATTGCATTTCTTCTAATGTGCTACCTTAAAATAGTGTTCTTAGGGTTGTCTTTAATAAGTGATTATTTTTTAAATTGTTTCCTTTTCATTTTTTGGGTGTAATGGTGTAAAACTTTCTCCACTACCTTTCCAATTACATTCACCATACAGGACTCCTAATGAATCAACAGTGAATCTTAAAATAGGGAAAATCAGCTGTCTAGTCTGGTGCAAGGAAATAAACTTGAGGATTTTTTTGTGCATAAAGCCAAGAAATCGCTGGAATCAGATGGGTTTATCACAAAACTTTGGGTATTAGGTGAAAAACAATCCTGATGTCTTGGTGTGGTAATAGTGCGCATACCATGTCAGAGCTGAGAGCACAAATGCCTGTTGCAGGATTGAGAAAACAGGGATATACAAGGGAATATTGTAAAAGTTGCAGGTGTGGTAGGGAGTGACAGTTTTGTAACAACTTCCTGGATTGATTCTTCGTGTGTATTTTGTAACATCCAGTATTAAAATGAAAGGAGTTCTTTTCCCCCCCCCCGTTATTTGATTTGTAGACTATGACTCTTTTGGTGGTAGTAAATGATCTTACTTTCATAGTTTCATTAAAGGAACTCATTGGCTCCTTGGTCTGATTACCTGTGTGCAGTGATAGTTTCCAATAAAGGTCTTTACAGACTGTTCAACTTTACTTTCATGCTTTTCAGTATTTATAGCATAAAGATCAATCTAAGCAAATCGCAGGCCTACAATAGTTCAGTCTGCAAGACTATTATATAGGTTAATGTATTGTCATATACATTAATACAATTTTAACAAAAGCACAGCTTTTTAGAATATCATACTTCCAGTGAATAAAGAACAGTAACTAAAGGAAAAGGGATGATGTTTGCAAATAATTCTAGATCCAGCTATTTGCTTAGTACTGTTGAAGAAACTCTGCCTTTCAGAACATGGTTTGCCAAATCCACAGCCTACTGTGAAGCCATTTTTGGGGGTATTTGTCTTTACTGAAACCTGAAGTAACTTCTGGATTTTTGCAGCACTGACTTAGTGACAAAATAATGCTTTAGGCAGCTCACATCTAGTATTGGCTGTCACTATGGAGCCTGGAACTAAGCTGGGAAAAGATGAGTGTTTGGTTTTGCTAGTATGCTTGATTGTGAACTGCAGCAATTCAGGTGTTGGCACAGTTTCATTCTTTCTGACTTGATGATTATGTTTAAATGAGAAGACAACTTGATTTTTTGTTACCTTCCCAAATCACTTTAAAATGAATTCTAGAAGGATCTCCTTTAGAGGTGTCTTTGATGGCATCATCCAGAATTTTCATGGCACTGTGATCTACAGTCCTTAGGATATGTGACTGATGTACAGCCAGGTTTTTCACAAAACTTCTAAACCTGCTGTTAGTTAACATAATCTGTAGAAAAATACACTTTATAAAGGTGATGTTGTTTTGACTGGTTTAGTGTTATTTCAGTCAGTGGGATGTGCCCTGACCAGCAGGTTTTACACAAACAGTGGTCAGAGAAAGCAGATAGTAGCTGAGACTGTACTCCTAGATTCTTTCCCAACAGTGAATGGTATGCCTATGTCCAAAACATGGAATTTTTGCTAATGTCTGTGGACCAAAATCCATTTGTAATATACAAAATCCATTGTAAATGTAATTCTGGTCTTGCAGCTTAATTTCTTTTTTCCTGTGGAGCCTAGGGTATGCTCCTGTGTTTGGCAAGGCAGGTTTCTCCTGTTTCATCAGGTTCCTGTTGCTGCCAGATTTGTGTTGGTTTGGGTGAGAATTACAAATTATTCAATTGTGTCTTACAACCTCTTCAGTACTTTGTTCAACAGAATCCCTCACTATCTGTTGGGTGGCTGTAACATCTGGCTGGGTGTATGGAAAGGTTAATTTGATAGGAATTCATAATCCATTTACCCATGAGTGGTGTTAGCAAATGTGTTCTGGGTGAATAAGGGATCATTTTTGTTTATTGTTTTGTTATTGCAAATTTCAGTGAGGGGAAAAAAAGAAAAGTAAGGTCAGAAAGAAATTAAACAGGTTGCAACAGGTACCCACTGTCTTTAAGGCTGTGAATTTTTAGTTGTATAGAGGAATTCTTCAACTAGGTAGCAGCTATAATGATACTTGTGGGAATTAAAATCTTAAAGCCCGTGTATCAGTAGTTGCTCATTAAGGCTTGTGAATGCCAATGCATTGACATATCAAAAGTCACTTGTGAACTGTAATGGTCATCCAGTGATTATGGTGGTAACAAGGCCAGTAATTATGGATGAGATTAGAAACTGCAAGTGAAAGTGAGCTTATGTCCTCAGAGTGAAATAAGAAACCTTCATGGGCATGGGCTCTCCATTTCTTGGAAGGAAGGAGTTAGGTGACTTCCTTTTGTTATAAACTTGACCTTGAGATTTGAGAAACATGAGAAATATATTTCTGTTCTCTTAAAGGTGCAATCAAATTATTGTAAACTTTAGTTTATTTAAAATCCAACCTACAATTGGAAACACATTTAAACTTATTTTTTGATCAATAACTTCATACATACAACTGATAAAATTTCAAGCTGTGTATTGATTTGGTATACCAGCAGGCTTCTGCTCTCTGTCAAAAGCAAATTATTCATCCTGCTTCTTGCTGTATAAGAAGTTGTGGAAGCAATGATCTGGAGACAAAAATATCCCCTTTCCTAATGGATTTTTGAAGCATGTACACACCCCAGTGAACTCTTCAAAAGCACGCAGTAGTCTTCACATAAACAAACCCTATCCAACCTTTTGCCACATTTCAATCCCTAAGTAAATTTTGCAGGATCATTACATGCTTTTTTCAGAAATGGATGTGGTTCTGAAAACCAGACTGACCTGGTCAATCAGTGAGTCAAAGCTGAGTGTTCGTCCTGTCCTGTGGGCCTGGGTGGCCCTTGCAGCTGTCAGTGGGTTGCAGTATATGGAAACTTTCTTTTACCCTCTTTCAGCCCCATTGTTGCAATTCTGGCAGCATTAGAGCTGAACTGGCTCTCAGAGGGGGTCAGGTAGAAATGGGAGCTGTTGAAAGCATGTAGCATGGGGAAGGAGTGGAAAGTGGAAGAAGTGGGTAAAAGTGGAAGATCCCTTTTAGCAATCTTAGCAGGTGTGGGATCTTCAAGCAGTGCAATATATTTCATGCAATTGTGCCCTTCAGGTCATTTTGCATCCTGGAATCAGTATTTGAGAGCTTGTGCACCACCAGAAAAATCCCCTTTTGCCTTTGTACCAAGTTATAACTAAAGAAGTATGAAATTTTTGGTACCCTTCAGTGAATACTGTCATAATCTCCAATCCATGCAAGAGTAGAGTTAAATAATGGCTTTAAACTAGAGCAAAGTTTCTAGCAAACTATAGGGAAAATGGAAGAAATAGCTACTAAGTCTTCATCATCAAGTTTGTTGTCTCAGTGTAACTTGGTGATCTTCAATTAAATGCAAATGTAAAATTATTTCAGTTCATTGGATGTTATGATCCTTCCAGCTGTGAGGTGTAGACAAAAGTGTGGTTAAACTGTTTCAGCAGTGTGGTTAAACTGTTTCATGTATTTGTCCAGGCACTGATAATTCTGGAAATTTTTAAATCTCAAAACTCATTACAAAACCAGATGAATATCTGGAGCACTCTCTGATGTATCATACAGTGTATGAGCTGGTGGTAGCAAAAAGCTGGTGTGAAGTCTCAGTATTCAAAAAGATGCTGTTTTCTACTGAGCTTAATTGAAAGATGAGCCAGTGTGTTCTTGGCAATGCACAAAGGCCATCTTACCAAGGTATTTTAGTCATCACATAGATCACTACATTTTTTTCAGATGTCAATCCATTGTGAAAATGAAATTTCTTAAGACAAAAATGTGTTTGTGGAAATACAGTGTGCTGTTTACTCTGAAAGGAAGTTGTACCTGCCTCTTTCCACTGAAGCAACAGACACCCAAATGTTGTGCCCTGTATAGTAGTTAGCTATGGGCTAGAAACCTAGTGAGAAAAGAAAAAATGAGCTTAAAGAATAGATTGCCTGCTTAAAAAAAACCCTGCAGCTAAATTTCTTTTCATTCCAAATTTATCTGTGGTGATAAAAGTTGTCCATAAAACTCAAAAATACATTTTAGATCATGCTTTAAGTGCAGCATGAATGTTACCCACTGTTCTGATGTCAGGCGCTGTGTCCTTTATTTTGAATGACAGTAAGCTGGTTTGGGGAATTAAAAGAGCCTGCAAGGTTCAAGTGCTTGGGAATTATTCCACGTGTTTAATGGAAAGTTCTCCTTATTTGGACAATAAGAGATGTGTTTCACCTCGTCGATTTTGAAATGAGCCATGCGTGCTGCTCCTCTTCTTAGACGTGTAGGTTACTGCTGGTACTGGCTTTGAGAACGTCTGAGAGCGTTCCTAAGAAACCAAGGCCCTTGTGGGAAGAGCTGTCCACTTCCAGGCTGCTGGAACTGGGGGCGCAGCGCTGTCAGGGCTGGACAAGCAGCCGAACTTGAGGGTCAGCAGTGCGGTTAAATGAGTGGAGACTGACTGAGCGCCTTCATCTAGGAGAGAGTTTGAAGCCAGCTTTGGATTTTCTACCCGTGTGGAGTGTTCTTCTCACTTGTACACCCGCTCAGACCTGTCTTCATCCCTGGGATTCAAGATATTCAGCAGCCTCCATCCATAGTGCTTTTGCTTGTCATGTGTGTATGTACAACATGTAACAGTCATATCATAGATACATTGATAGTCATATAATAAGTACAACAGTGAGAGTAAATACAGCCAATAGTGGGAGTAATGGGGATGTAGCATTTGGGATCAAGTCTGAGACTACGGAATGGGATCCAATTCGTTTGTTGCCTCAGTGTTTGGTGCATGAAGTCCTGAAGGGGACATTTGCCCTGAGGTGCTTTTAGCAAACCACCCAGGTTGGTGGTTCTTCCTTACAGCACTGAAGTGCTTCCGCTTATACTCATTGAACTTGCACGATGGCCTCGCCTCGTCTGTTTTTCCAGGTTCTTTGTACTGTGTAAACTTGAGTCATAATTACTGCTGTTGTCAGGAGCTGTCAGTTAATTTTTTCTGATGCTACATTGGCATTTTGCTCAATCATAACTACAAGATGAGATCTTCACTTTCGAATTAGGGTCAGGTAGTTTTATCTTTCATTTGCATCTTGGTTTAAAGCAGTCATCCTCATTTTCTTTTTGTGTCGTATAGTTGGGAGAACTTCTATACTTCAGATTCATAGGCTGCAGCCTTTTAAGTCAAATAGAGGTGATTAAACAAGGAAGCTTTTAAAGTGACTACTCTTCTCAAATTACTTTTTTTTCTTAAAAACTCCTGATATCATTCAGTGGTCAAGTTGCTTGGATTTCCTTCGTTCAGTGTCTCTAATCACTTGTCTATTATCTACTAGGACTTTTTTGAAGGCATACAGTTGGTCACAGTAAAAGCTGGAAAAATAAGTTGTTTTATCTGCCAGACCTTCATCATACACATCATGGTGGGAGTTCCTTTCAAATGCTTCCTAAGAGCTACTTTCTAACATTATTTTCAAAATAAAAATTACTGCGTGATAGCTGAAGGTGGTGACTTATTTCCCATCCTGTGTGTGACTTGTTAAACACACACCTTGGTTGGCTTTTTTGAAGAGCTTCATTGAGTGACTGGATGTTATGTGGTTTTCCTGTCTTTTGCAGTTTGTAGGATAAGTTAATTTCTTGTCTACATACATAAAGGATAAAACTGGGACTAAGTCATCTGAAGAAAACTCAGGAAAAAAGTTGACAAATCAATGGAATCTACCTACAGGGATGCAAAATCTGCAATTTATATTTCAGAAATATGATAAGAAAGTTTTATTTCTGTTTTGTGGGATACCAAGAAATTAATCTGACTAGTATATACAGATATTTTCACTAAAATGGTTTTTTTTTAAATCTCTAATTCTTTAAAAAGGAGTAAGATACTGAAACAGTTTTTAGGAACAAGATGGAGAAACACTTCTTGGGAGGAGGTGGATTTCTGATTAGTACTTCATAATTTTGAAATTTTACTGGTCTGAAAACTGAGACACACTGAAGCAGCATATGTGTAACAGGTGGTCTAAGCCATGTAGATGCTGTGCATAAATTAGTGGTTTAAAACTGAGCCTGTACTGATTAATAAGGAGTCTTTTTGTTACTGCTGTCTTCTGAAATCAGTCTTGTAATACCATAGCTTCAAAGTTAGTGCTATGGAGAGGGGTATGAAGAGTAGAAATTACAAATTACTTTCTTGTGGAAAGGCTGGTGTTATACAGGTTTCTTTTTCTTGAAACTGATCACACTTTCCTCTTAGCTGACCCAGTTACCTGGAATAATTTTCACTTTCCATTACTGTTTATCAAGTAAATGAAAAAAAGCACTCCTTAGTGATGATAAAAATCATTCTAGTATACTACAGTACCTCCTTTTTTTCTTCATCTGTTTCATAAGACTTTTCGTCATAACAATTTAGGTAATTGTCCAATAGTTGTCTTCATTTGTAGATGTTTAGTACTGATGTAATAATTACATAAATGACACTTTCTGTTGGAAACTGGGCTCTGGAACTGAGGAGGATCTTTGCATCGTGCCTGGTCTATGTGAAGGTGTGATTCGAAGTACTGATAAAAATTTTAGAAGGAAAACCAGGATAAGTTTGGTAAAGCAGAGAACAGACTGTTATGTTGTCTTACAAGGGTAATGTAAAAATAAGACTTTGGACAATAGATAGAAAATAAACATAAGAAGGAATGTGATGTTATTCTGCAGTTAACTGTTTTCTGGCTTGCGCTGTTTGTTGCATTGGGGTTCAGCTTCAGTATCACCAAAACTTGAGAACAGATCTGGTTTTTAACTTGTAGCGAGAGTAGGTACAGAGAAACACTCCTGTACTTTTTTGCTGTACCTAGACCTTGATTACCTGGGCTTCTGTAAATTTAATGCTCAAACTGGCTTTTTATGTCAGTAGCATAAGTGATTAGGAAATATGTTCTAGATGAAGCTACAACTCAGAGTTTACAAAGTCAGACAGTTTGGTTGGCTCCTTGTACCATACAATATATGACCAAAAGGCAAAATTATGGGAGTGGATTATAAACCAAGGCTCAGTTTATGAAGGGACAAACACAGTTCAAATAAAGCAATCTTTGTGTCTCTCGTGCTCTGGGCTCTGAACCTGTCTTTATGCAGCTTCATTTCAGTAGAAACCAGCTAAAGAACAAAAAACGGTTGAGTTTTATGTTCTTCTGTCTGTGTGGTGCAAGCACATGCAGCAACTGGGGATGAAGAGAATCTCCATTTTGAGGCCATCTGTGTCGGTTCTTTTGTCTGAACCTGACAAGAGGTCATGGCAGATGGTGGGGTCACAAAGTCTGGCTTCTCGGGCTTGACAAAATGTGTTCATAAAGCTGGAAGAATACCAACTGTTCATACTGGCTGAAGAGCATTGTGCCAAAGGACTGTAATAGTTTATGGACAATACCTTCTGGATCACTAAACTTGACAGCAAATAACTTGTCAAAGATGAGCCTAGTTTGCTTATCTGTTAATGAGTTAAAACTCCTTAGCAAATGTGTTCTTAACTACATTTTATTTGAGTAAATTACTTGTAAAGCCTCTTAAAGAAAGAGAGGGGGGTCAGACTGCAACATGAATTTTGGCCAGAGCTCCAGATGATGCATTTGGAGAGTTCGTCAGGAAGGGTGAGAAATGTGGAAGAAGAACAGGCACAAAGATCATAATTTTCAGATGCATTGCAAGGATTCAGTATTTGCTCTTTGCCATGACCCTCTGTAGCTTTATGGCCTCAGGTTTCAGGATTACTACCAGATCCAGTAGCTCCCTTCCCCAGGGTGGGAATAGATACCTCTTTGTAATATCTTCTCTGAAGCCAGAGGAAAATTCTTACTATTTTCTTGGATGTTTTGTGGTGGAACTAAAATGTACAAGTTTTCACAGAATGGCTTAGTAGAATTGTGTGGTGTTCACATGCTGGAGTAACTGCTTAATTATGGCTGCAATAAAGAGAGGCACAAGGGAGATAAGTACAATTCAGTCACCAGGAAATGGAGGACACCTCTAAGTTGAATTAAATGGTTTTCCACCAACAGTTTAGTTGATATAATGTCTGAATGAATCAAGAAATGTATAGAAACAGCCTAGAATTTAAAATTCTTCTGGGTTATCCAAAAACTACTAAAGCTGTGATGGGATGTGATGGTAGAGTTCCTCATTAGCTACACACGCTACTAAAATAATCCCTGGCAGTTTCCTGAAGGGAGGTGAAGACACTGGCCATTCTCAAACTTCACTTCGGTTGAAATGCAGAGGAAATGGCATGAACTGTGTGCTGCTTTTGTAGTTGGTGAGCTCTGCTGTAAATGGTCATGACTCTTACTTGAGAAGTAGTTTAGGTATCTTCCTAATTTTACTGAATTGATTCCACACTTGAAAGTGTGAACAGTTCTTTCTCTCTTATTCATCCAAATGCAATTCAAATGTCATTTGTAGTGCATTTTTTGACTGCAAGTAGTACTTGGAAAGTACTTTCAAGGTACTTAAAAACTTTGTCAAGTTAATTCTTCACTAAAATGGTTAGTGCTGACAGCATTGATTTGTAATTTTTCTTCTGTTTTCTGTAAGACTTCTGGAAGCTTTCATTTAAAAAATAAGTCACTTTTAAGTATTTTTTGTTACACCACAATTTTTGTTTTTTCTTGGAATTCTAATATTATAATTCTAACTAGACAGGTTTAATAAAAAAGCATGAAAATATTTAAAAGATTAATTAGAGCTTAATTGTTTTTTTTCTTGCATGTTTCCTAAAAATTCTGAATGTTTTCTGTACATATATGTTTCATTAAAAGCTTTCTCTGTTTTCGGTGGCTGAAGAGACAGTGAAGTAATTCACTTCCATTTTTAAAGCCAGTCTGCATTAGATGCAAAAGATTGCATGGTTTTAATTACAAAACTTCAGTAATGGTATAACATGGTTTGCTAGCACATTAATGTAATTAGGTCTTTGTGTAAATTGGGCCTTTATATGTAGGATTTCATCTCTGCCTGTTCCAAGGAATGTGCATTTTTAGTATCTGTGCGGAACCTGACTATTGTGGTGATTATTTTTTTGAAAGCTTGGGTTTCAACTAAGAGATTTCATTAACTTTCTTACAGAATGTTCATTTTAAAGATTCTGTGAAGATGAAAAGGGGTATCTTATGGCTTTATGAACTATAAAGGAATACTGTCTGACATGACGGCAAAAAATGTAAGTATAACTCTTCAACATGTTACTTTTCATATTGGCACTCTGCCAGTCACTTCTGGCTTTCATAAATGTATGGACAAATACAAGAAATCAAACACAAAGACCTTCAAATTTGAAAATCTTATCTGCTTTTTGTGTACCACAAATGTGCACCCCATCATCTTCTGCAGTATTTTGATAAATTTAAATTCATTTGAAGCTCTTTAAGGATGTGGAGTTTACTCAGCTGTGGGTCAGGTTGACAACAGAGGCAATGCTTTATGCTGTTTTCATGTTGATCCTTTCAGGTCCCTTCCAACTTGAGATATTCTGTGTGGCTGTGACTCCTCTAAGCATTGCTCCAAACATACCTGAAAGCTGCTCATTTTGTTGAATCATTTCACCTTTGCAGCGCTGTAAAATCCTTCTACTGAGTCTGAGTCTCAAATCTCAAGAAAGAATAGAAAGATTGCATATTTCTTTGCTAATGTTGGTATGCTCTTGGTTTCTGGAAGACTGAAGGCCTTCTTGTTTCTTTGCTTGCTTATTAACAAGCCCGTAGTGGTGTCTCAAGGCTCTATATTTGACTAGTCTATCCCGCATTCTGAGGAAGCTTATGAAATGTCTTAACATCCTGACCTTAATTTTCTGCCAAATTAGCTGTGCTTCCTGAGGTACACAGTTTGTATAGAGAATAGTTTTGGTTAAACTTGGTGATCGGTGAATTGAGTGTGACTTTGGGCCCTGGGCAATTTGCTTGTTGACTGTGTTTGACAGGGCATCCTGCAGTCCAGTTAAATCTGAGCAGGTTTAGGAGCCAAGAAGTACCCCATGATAGAAGTGCAGGTAGCCTAGGATGGTTCTCTGTTCAGGAACTGCAAAAGCTTTTGTGCTTATTGGGTTAGATTAGTGCCAAAGACATAGTTTGATTGTATTAATTCTTAAATATTGGAAATTTCTGTTGTCTTTATTAATAGCTTCATTTGGTGTGTAGTTCCAGGCTTTGAGGTGACTTACATCTCGCTTTTTGATTCAAGCTTACCAAGTCACAAAATAAATTGATGCATATATTCAAAGCCCTTTGCTTATTGTTTCATACATCACATTCAACTCTAGTATAAATCAGTAATTCTACTGATGTATGTGGGACAGCTGCACAAATCCAGGTCATTTGTGGCTTTGACCTTTTGTTCGATGCAGTCAAAGGATAAATACCAATCCCGATAAAATCCATGGAGTGTTGTGTAATGGTCATAGAGTGGTGTGGGTCAGAAGGGATTTCAGGAGGCCATCTACTCTGGCGCTTGTGTAAAGCTCTTCGACACTGGAACCCAATTGCTTGGTGCTTTGTTCAGGGTTCCATTAGGACTCTGGGTTTTGAAAATCTCCAAGGACAGATGTGACCTTCAGTCTGGGCAACCTACTTTTGTGCTGAATATAGAAAAAAAATTTTTAATGATTTTTTGCCATGGTTACTTTATAGAGGAAATATTTTATTGGTATGCATGCTTTGAAATCTTGCATATCAAACTCATGCAAACCTAGTCAGGAACCTAATATTTATGGGTTTGTTTTTTAAGAAATCAGCTACTTGTGTTGCAGATGAATGTAGGACTCAGTTTTCATGTTTACCTCTTCATATCGTGGTCTTATGCTTTCTGTCCTTATTGGTAGCACTTCCCTGGGTTTTCCCAACCTTGGTTACTCAGAATTGCACACTCAGGGCAATAGTGTCAGCCCTGGTGTTTCCTGATGCTGTTAGGCCATAATGCTTCTGAATTTGCAGAGTTCAGGGTTTAGCTTCTGTGTATGTCTGGGGGTTTCTGCAGCTCGAATCCTGTTTCAAATGTAAGGTTAGTGTTTGTTAAAATGTCAGAAGTGGTTTAGTGATCTGCAGAGTGAGTTGAGGGAGAGAGCTTCTCTGTGAGAGTATTGCCATCTTTCTTCTTTATGTGGAAGCATCAAGGAAAGGAAACTTTAGTACGGAATTTGGGCATCTTCCAGGGAACTCTTGAAGGGCACATATCTTCTGTCAAACGTGTGCATGGGGAAGCTGCCACCTCTGCGTTCTGAAATCACTGCCCCTCAGCTGGGCATGCCTGTGCTCCTGCTACATCACAGCCAAGTGCAGTGAGCTGTGGCTGAAATGGCTTTTCATCTTGCAAGAAACTGTGTTGAACAACCTTCTCTCCAAGGAAGCTTATGCTTCAAACCCCTGCCAGAATGTTTCCATAGATTGAATGTGTATGCAAGATGAATAATGTTCCCCATCGCTGTTTTTCCTTCCCAACTTTTGAATTGTGTGGTGTGAAAATTATCCAGGTTGGGCTCACTGCTCATTTTCTTTTAATGCAGGACACTTTCTAGTATCTGCTTGTGGAATATTATTGTTCATGGGTAATTTTAACTTCCTTAGAAAATCAATCCAACCAAAGAAGCTATGAATAATAAAATGTTGAATAAAAGTTACAGATTCGCTTGGAGATGAGATGTTTATGTGCTTACCATATACATTGTACCCAGATGTAATTCAAAACACCCTGTACAATTGAGTTATTTAAATCTTTGCTTCTATAATAAGATGTGGTTTTCATAGCGAATAAAGACAGGACACTCTTGCTTTCTGGGAAGCATTTCTTCTTGGAATCAGGAATCAACTTTGTTCACAAAAGGCCTTTTACTTATTCTATAAGATTTCTCTTGTCTGCCACATCTTTTCTTGCCTGTTTTGTATCTCCTTTCCCATCTGTCCTTCAGGTAAGAACACACCAAAACTGTATTAACAAATGGAGAAAAAAATGAGCGAATACTCATGGTAAACTTATTTTTAGTTTAGTTTACTCAAAAAAAATTTTAGTTTTAGTACTCAAACTAAATTATGAATAATATGACTTATGCAAATTTTTTTTTATAAGACTGTTCGTTTTGATTGTGAAGTTGTCACTGCTTCTCAGAGGGTGGCTGTCTTGCCATAGATAAGAGCAGTTAAATGGCTCCTTTCACATGTCAGCATGGAAGAAAGTTTAACTGCTGAACTTGGTCATGGAGACTTGCCCAGCCGAGCAGTAGAGAAGGCTGGCAAGCTATGAGAGCTGCTCGTGGCAGTTGGCCCCATCCGAGACTCTAGCTGTGACTCCTTTCTTTTCTTTCCCCTCACCCTGTTTGGAAACTTAGTCACCTAATAGGAAAGGCAAAGAAACCTCAAAGATATTTATTAGTAAGCAAAGACCTGCCAAGTCCTTTCTTCATCTTCCTTCGTGGCTGAATTCCTCATGCTGCAGATGGACAGAAGCAGCTCCTGACATATCCAGTAATCCAGACCCTCTGGGCCAGTGTTATAAAGCAGAAATATCACAGGAGTGGTACAAAAAGTAGCAAATGATACCAGATAAGCATTGGGTTGTTTGCTGGTTTCAGCGTAGGAGTTGTTACAGTACAAGATTCCCAAAAGCATTGGGTGGTCTGTCTCAGATAACAACATGGTCTGGGACCTCTGGAGCACTGAAATGGAATCCTAAAAGGTCTTGTTAGGCTGTAGTATCGTAATGTTGCATAACACATTGCTTCTTCTGAGAGCTTAGTTATCATTCTTCTGCAAGGGAAACACATTCCTTTAGATCTGTCACATTTCTCAAGTTCTCATGAAATTCAAGTTTGTTTTCAAGCTCTTCTAAACTTAGATACAAAGATTATAAAATTGAGAAAAGTGCTGCTCTTTATGAATGTGCTGCTAGGACCATTGTAATGAAAACAATGTATTTCTGTGCAAACTGAAATTCTGTAATTTTGTGTCACTTGGATCACTCAAGTACAGCATACACACAAAAAAACCCCCCGTCAAGTACTTTGTTGCGTTTCCTTCTAAATCTTTCAGAGAATTAAATGTAAAAGTTAGAATTTTCATTCTGATGCTGCATATGTACATCATCTTCAGTGTTTAATTAAAACACTGATCTGAATCAATAGGGAAATGTGCAGGTATAAATCTAGAGCTGAACATTCAGTTGTGAACAGTGCTGTCTTTGAAGATGTTCCTTGTAATTCTTATCCCTTCTCTTGGAATAAGTTGAGGCCTGTAATCTAACATGATATTTATCCCTGAGCACCCCTGTTCTTTCTCTGAATGTAAAATTTCTCCCATTTGTGGTGTTCTGCTTGCTGCAAGGGCAGGCAGGGGTCCTGGGGAGAAGCTGATGCTGTTGGTGTGAAGGCAGCGGTGCTGTGATCCAGCAGTGCCGCCTCTTCCCCTTGGCTGGGCACTGGAATGGCCTTCCAGTGCCTTACACTGTGCAATTACCAACCTGGCCAGCCTCTGCTTTAAATATCTCCTCAAGAATACATTTGCATTGGGAGGAACCACGGTGGCCTCTTACAACACGAGCTTTCCTTGTGCCTAAGCACCCTGTGGAAAAAGCCTAGAATGCTGCTGTTTTCTGTACGGATCTGCTACCAAATCGTGATAGGAGACGTTTTGCGTTTGTTTTCATGTCTTCCTCCCTTTGCCCTGCTCCAGTCCGGGCGTTCCTGCTCAGGCCCTCCCCAGCCCTGCTGCATTGCTGCTGCACCGCTGCCACCTGCTGGGAGACAGCCCAGGAATGGGCAGGGAAAATGGGACACCTCCCTTTAGGAACAGCCTCGGCCCGAGCAGCTGAGAGTGTAGGAGAGTCTGGTTGGGTGTGCCAGGAAAGGCAGGAAACGATCAAGTCCCATACTGACAATGCTCGAGATAAACTGAGGAACTGTGCAGAGCATCTCGAAGGGTTTGTTTATAGAAGCACATAACTGAGCTCGTTTGGGCATGTTTTACAGTCAGAGAAGTGCAGAAACAGTTGATCTTCTTACGCATCTCTTGATGGGGAAAAAATCTTAACAGAAGTATTTTCAAGAGTCTGTCACAACGTGGTGAGCAGATTCTCCCCCACAAAAATTACTTGCTGAATACAAATTCTCTCACAGAATTCATATATACACAATAAATGTCCTGGATTCCCTTGCCTTGAGTCTCATGTTCTTGTTAGACTCTACTGTCCATAGGACTGTGATGTTTCATAATGCAGAAAGTTGCTTTCATAATATAGTTGGTTGCATATTATAAAACATAGAAAGGTTTATCATATTTTAAAACTTCAAAAATGTTTTGTTCAGGTTGGTGTGACTTCCACAAATGGAGACTTGAAAGGATTTATAGATCAGAACCAGAGTCCAACAAAAGGTAAGAGAATTTTATTCAATAGATACATTAAGACTTATTTCGCTGCCTATGGTTGATTCACATTTGGGATGCTCAGAATTTAAATTTTCAAAATATATTTCATACATCCCCACGGGTAATTGTTTCAAATTTTCAAAATGTATTTCATACATCGCCACAGGTAATTGTTTCATTACTGGCGTGTAAGTATCAATAGCAAAGATGGGAAGATCTTCAAATTTTCAGAGGGGAAAAGAAGGTGTAGTAAAAATAATAAGATAAAATAAGCCCTTTTTTCATTCCTTGATTGTGAATAATATGCTGAATTTCCTGATTTCTACCCCACCCTTAAAGATCCCTGACTGTTGTAGTCAGAATGACAGAGAAGGTTAAGCATGATGTCATACATTTAAATGTTCTGCACAGTTTACAATAATAATTATATTTTGTACTATCCTGTTTCATCTTAGCACTTCTAGATTAATCCCTTTTGACTCAAAAACAATTTATGATCAGTCATGACAGATACAGTATTCCAGTAAAACAAAACCCTTATCTATATTAGAAAACTCAAGGATTTGCAATTCAGAAAACATTTAAATCAACCTTTCTAAGTAAATATTGGTTTGCTAGTATCCACTGCAATAAACCAATGCATGTAGGAGCAGGAAGGATGTTTTTTGGCTCATGGCATCAAACCTAAGAGACTGAAAAAATGAGACAGTCTAAACAGAAAGTGGCTGGAGCTACAGTGTCTTCCTGGTTTTCTAAACTTTGCAGAACATGACAGACTGGCTGTAGGCCTTTGAGAATTATGTAGTGCACATTGATGAGATAATTGCCCTTTGTGTGTCATTGTTTTGTGATTATTGTGTTGTGATGCTAGGGAAAAAGACTAAGTGCAATGTTTTCAAATAATTTCTGAAACAAGCAATTGATTTGTCCAGAAAATAACTGAAGAACTTTATAAAGTATAGGTCATTACTGTTAGGAATATCCCAGTGACCTGTATCCCACTCTTTATCAGATTTTGCTTCTGGGATGATGGACGCATTATTACCTCAATTTTTTTCTATTTTATAAAATTGTATGCTGTAATGATTTTGGTTTTTTAAGCTTGAGGTATAATTAAAAATTGTTGGCATCTCTGTTGAGATACAACATCTTGTTCACAATGGCTTACTCTTCTTAGAGAATTCCATAAAAGCTGGGTGTCGTCATTTGAAAGATGGGTGTCTGCCAAGTAAGGTGGGAACCTCCCTTGGAATAGAAAATATGACCCGCCCCCTCCTTCCTTCCGAATCATTATAACTTTGGAATTAAGGGTCTTTCGGGCAAAGATATGGGGAAAGGAATAACAGTTCTTTACTAATATTATTAACAAGGCAAACAGGCAACAACAGCGGCATCAACAACAACCAAAAGCAGGAAGCGGTGTCCGTGCTCCGGGCGCGGCGCCCCCCGGCGCAGTTCCGGTGACCGCCGGCAGGGGCGCTGCAGGCTCCCGGCCGGGCCGGGATTCCCCGCCTGCAGGGGGCGCTGTAGCGCGAGCTCGGTCGCGTCTCCCTCACGCGGTAATGGGGGCGCCGCCGGCGGAAGAGATGGAAAAGGGGCTTCGTCTGCAAAGCCGCAGGGGGCACTCGGTCCCGGTGCCCCTCTGGACAGCGGGAATGAGCTGCAGCGGGAACCTCGGCGCAGCAGCTGGAAAGACAGGGGCTGGTTCTCCCGGGGATAGCCAGCAAAAGGTAGCAGAAACTCGGCAGCTGTAGCAGGAGCCTCGGGAGTCGGGTGGACACGGGTGCTGGGTTAGAGTAGCGAAAAAGCCCGAGGCAGCGGCACAAAGCAGCGGCGCTGGGCTGCCAGGGCTGCCGGGCTGCTCTGTAGCACCTGCCGCTGGCAGCAGGGAAGCTGTGCCCTCCGGGAAGGGGGAGGCGGTCGGGGGCCCGGGTTTTACCCTGAGGCACCCGAAAGGATGCTGAGGGTCTTTGTCCAGTGAGGTCTGGTGTTGATAAGGTCCCAGTTCAATGGCTGCTCTTACGAGCCAAGGCTCACCCGCAGTAAGGAAGGAGCAGTACAGAGCTGGGCTCCGGGGTGGCAGTGAATTCTCCCCGCAGTAACAGCTCGACCGTGCCCTCCCATTTTGAGGGCCAGAGACTGAGCCGGGAGCTGCGCCCAGCCCCTTCTCCCCAGTCCAAAATCTCGCAGTTTTCTCTGCCCTTCCCCTCCGGTGAGGGAGTAGCAGCCAGCTACGCTCCTCCGTGGCTACATTTTCTGTCTTTCTGAAGTTTATTGTCTCTTAGCCACAGATGGGAGAAAACTCCCTGAGAGACTGAAAAACAAAAAGGAGCAATTTTAACTTCCAACACTGGGAAAACTTGTATAGATACAGCCGGCATCCAAGTTGTCTCTTACTTTCAATCTAAAGTATCCTTCACTTGTTTCTATTGGCATGTCCACTGTTGAACTCTGCAAATTAAGGATGGGGGGAAGAAACTCCTAACAGGTACTCAGATCCACTGTCTCTTAACAGGGCTTTGTGAGCTTCCTAATGAAAGCAGTTTGTTTTTTTTTAATCCATTATTTAAATAATTTTCTATAGTAAAAATGAAGGCAGTTTATTGCTACATATCTGGGCCTATTTATAATGTGCCTTCATAGTATTCTTAGACTGAGGCATGATGGATTTATGATATGTTCAAGAACAAAGTAGAGAGACCATTTGCTGTAATGAGGGCCTTCTTGAAAGCATCAGATTAGAAGTGCTAGAAGTTTTTGTCTAGAAAAGTTGCTTTTTTTTTTTCTTTCCAAAAAGGTACTTGTGGTGTATGTTTATTTGTTATCTGCCTCTAGCACAAACAGTATTGCATTAATGGAACACTTCAAGTTCCAGTGCTGAACCTTGAGCACATAGAAAATTCCATGCAAAATGTCATAGTTTTTATTCATGAACCCTGATCTTTTATTATTCTGTGAAATCTGTTGTGAAATTCTGGGGTTTTTTGGTTTAATTTTGAAAAATGCTGGACTGCTCTAGGTAAGCCCACTGCCCTGTCACTTTGCCTGGTAACAGCAGCCTGGATCTTTGAGGATGCTGTTTCGAAATGCAGGAGGATGTCTTGAGGCACCAAGTCAGCTGTTGCTGTTTCTGTACTCACACAGAAACTGCAGTCTTCTTCCGCAGCTTTACCACCATGAGATAATCATTATGTTGGGGAAACTTTCTGTCTTTGTCTCACTAAAAATGCCTAATCAAAACAGCCGATCACTTGACCCTTGCACTCCAAAATGGCTTTCCCTGCTTTTCTTCCGTTCACAGGCTTCATTTTCAAAATCTATTTTCTCTGCAAGTTTTTCCCCTGAACCATCTGAGGGAATTATTCTGTTGCTGCTTCTGCAGTGTTTGATCAGGCTCCATTTATCTTTCCCATTACCTTTAGAGTCCTTTACCTTTAGGGTCCATGGACAGCCCCTGGGTGTTTTCATGGTTTATTTTGCTACAGGAGAAATTAATGCTTACAGACTGCTCAGGTATTGCAATCTAATCTGTAAGTCTTATAGTACTGCTGTGTCACTTCTGCTGATTTTTAAATCTGAATTAATGTTTTTAAATAGGTTGGCAGGTTGTTTGGTTTATTTGGGGGTTCAGTTTTCTTGATATTGCTTGTTTCCTGTGTTTGTTAATGAATATTGTAATCATTTTGCTGCAGTTTTTTTTTTTTTATTTAGGCTTTTTAGAATACTTTTAGTGTTTATGTTTTTATTTCTTGTGTAGATGATGTCTAGAGGGAAAAAAAACATTTATAGTACCCAGTATGTCTAAATGCAATGCAAGTTGACTAAGGAATTTGATGTTTTAAATGTGATATACATCCAAATTTGTAATCCTCATAAAAAGACTTGCTGCCTAATTCTGAAAGGAACCAGATTTTTTTCTTATATATGCCTAGAAGAAATTTCACAGTGCTCAGCAGAGCATTAACTCAAATGTTTAGTGAACAATTCCTGTTCAACAGACAATTCACTTCCCTGCATTTGTTGCCCTTAACTCATAGGTAACAGTCTCTTTTTGCTAAAAAAAGCTTGTTTCTTCTGCTTGAAAGGAATACTCATTGGCTCTGAGAGGGAATGCCACATGCAGATGGCTTTTGACTGATGGCCGGGGTACTCACCTGATGTCAGGGATTGCTTGTTCAAGGACCACCATTGGGTGAAATATTTCAGTAGTCTATGCAGCACAGTCAGGATATCTCCTTTCTGAGAGTCCTTTTCACTTACTCTTTGACGTAGTAGATTCTTATTGTTACAGTCAAAATTGTTCAGCTGTGGCAGGCTGGGCTGGCCATGTTTCTCTACCTTACCTGAAATTACTAGTGATTAAAATTATTCCTGCAGGAGACCCGCATTTTAATTCTCCCAGACAGAAATCGCTCTGGATCTCATTGTTTAGTAAATTAATATTCTTTTGTTGCTGACTGGAAAAGAGATGCTTCCTCTCAAGTTTTGGATAATAGAGGTGGCTGTTTGTAGCCTTGAGGATAGATAGATCTGTAGGTATGTGTCAGGTATTCTAATTTTCAATCATGAATTGTGCCTGTTGGGAGAGACTGCTGGGATGATCCATGCTAACAATAACAAGACTGATGTGCTTCTGGATGTCAACAGAACTTTGGTGCCCAGTAAGGTTAATTGACAGGAACTAAGGAGCTCCATCCATCATTCAGGCAAAATCCTGGTTTAAGTGGCAAAATGTCTGTGGAGTTGGCCCCTTCTGTTAAAATGATTCAGTACAATAGTTCAAGTTAGTCCTTAAGCAGGTGTAATTAGGTTTGTCAACGAGTTGGATAGCGGCAGCTGTGCTGTAAGTTTGGGGTAATTGTTGCAAGCTGTGTTGAATTAAAGCAGTGGTCCTGTAGAGTTCGTGTTAAAAAGTTGCACGTGCACCCAGGAGCATTTGAAGTTTAATCTCTTTGGAGGGCATTCCTAGTCACTAAGTTACCCGCTGGAAGTTTTGTAGTCCTGGTCTTATCTATTACAAAAATCCAGTATTTTTTCCAGTGATTCCAAGCAGAGGGCATGTCTGTGTTACCACTTGCCCCATAAAATTACCCCCGCTGCCCCCTGTGCCTGCAATGAATGTCTGCAGCTTTCAGGGCTCCGTGCCAGCTTTGAGAGTCCCAAGGTTCCCTGATCTGTTGGAGTTGCCTGGGTGTGAAACCCTGTGCTAAAATGAAGCTTTGCAGTCAGATATCACTTGAAAACTCATGTTAGTGGTCAATGAGTATCATCAGCCCCTTCAGTTTGCGGTGGCTGCGCAGCAGAGTGGGCCTGGCTGGATGGAGCAGCCTGGTTATATCCTGGGATGGCAGCATGGATCCTAGGGTTAAACCTGGCATCCTGGGAGAGGCTGCCCTGGGGTGAGTGGGACTGGGCACATCTTCCGCTGCTGGGGCCATAGGCACAGGGTACTTATCTTAAAATGTGTAATGGAGACTCACACAATTTTTGAGGAATCCCACTGTCCTTAGTTAATACTTTTTTTGTTACTCTGTTCCCAGTTTCTATGAGTTTACATGTTGTTCTCTGTTGCTGCAGAGAGAAAAGGGAATCCAGCCATAGAGCACCAATCTTGCAGCAGGCTCCATGAGAGAGGAACCATTAATCATATAATGATTGCAGAGAGCTTGCTTTGGGTGGGAATCTTCACTTTTAATACAACTTCACAATGAACTTTGTGTCAATCCATCTTTTTATTACACCGTGCCTATTTTTGCTAAGTCCTGACAGGGCTGGTGTTTTAAAAACTTTGTGCACAGGGCTGCTGTAATAGAAGTACTTCATTGTATGCTTGAAGAGATGTGCTAAATAACCAAGACATCAGAAGCAGTTATCCATAGGCCTGTATCTGGTACTTTCAGATTCATACAACTGTCAACTCCTGTAGATTTGTCTCAAATTGAACAGTAAAAGACTGAAAAGCCTGGTCAGTGTAAGCCTGAAGTACATTGAAAAACTGTCTGCCCCATTTTATTTTTTTCTTTTCTAGAGCTCCCTTTGACTTCACCTATTTCTAGATTTGTATGTGCTTCTACAGGCTGTGGAATTTTTAAAGTTAGGTTTGTAGCCCAGTGATTTTGTGCAGTGAACAAATGAAGAAATGTACCAAGAAAATACTTGTGTGCTAATAAGGTGATAATAATGCAGTTTTTCTATATGCTTTTATAATACTGATCTTGGAGATCAGTAAATGTCTTAGTGTACTAGAGGACCCTGAGGACACATCACATATGTTATTGCAAATTGTCTTGATGGACTGCTGATATCTCACGGTTCTGAACTGGGGTTTTTGCCATCACAGTTAAAGCTATAGGCTGTATTATTAAAAATGGCTGTTCATTGAGGCACTTTTAAAAAGTGGACATTTGTCTAGAGCTCTGAATATGAAATCCAAATTACCAACACTTCCCTGGAGTTTTGTTTGAAAATTCAAAGGCTCTTTTTGTTAATGTATGCATTGTGTGTAACCCCAGCCAGTTGGGCTGTGCTCCCCATCAGCCATGGTCTCCTTCAAACGGGCTGTGACAGATTCTATAGATTCTCCAGTTGATATTGTTTCTGATTATCTTTGCAACTAAGCTGCAGACCTAACAGATTTAGTTATACAGGGAAAAAAAAAATCACTAAAATCTCTTTAGCTTTGTCTTTGTATAGGAGTGTATATATGTTGTTTATGTGAAATGAAGCTATTTTGGGTGGCACATAATGATTTAAAGTGAGTCTTGTGAGCCACTGGTTAGTGTGTGCATGTAAGCATACATGTATATAAACATTAATAACTTTATCTGTAACTGCTTGAAGCTGAAGATAATTTTAATTGAATTTTTCTTCACATGTGCAAGTAAAATTATTACATAAATGCAAGGAAGAATAATAGTTATGTAGCAATGATGGATTTTTAAATTATGAAATAATAGCAACACTGGTTTCTCTCCCTGAGAAGCAACAATAGTGGTGACTGAAGGATGGAAAAATAATCTATGTAGAAGCAAAGTGCTTTTGTTCTGAGAGAAACAGACATATGTCCAGTGGCAGATTTTTAGTTTGAATTTGTTTCAGTGCCAAGGAGGCTCAGTTTGGGATGGCTTTATGTATATTGCAGTTAAAGCCTCTTGATGAGAGTTTTAAGTGGGTTTCTTTCCCATGTGCTTGGTTTTCCATAGGTAAATGGGAATAATGACACTGACCTCCTTTGTGCCTTGAAAGTACTGCTGAGAAACATTATATAAGAATTGAGTATTATTATACAAATCATTTGAGTTTGATCCATCTGTGCTGACCTTTTCCATCCATGCAGTGAGATTACCGTGACTGGAGGCTGATGGGTCTCATTGTGTTCAGCTTATCACTGTACTCACTGCTGTTGTGCCCTGGGACATAAATCAGTGTAATCTTTTTTGTCCCCAAATGATGGGTGTTATTAAGACTTGGCATTTATTTAGAATTTGGTTGTGTTTAAAGCCTTTACAGTTGCTTTGTGATAGTATATATAGTTACTTCAATGATATTTCCGCTTTCAGTTTAATACAGAAATCTGTTGAATATTTTGTGACATCTACTTTCTCCTAAATATAATAATATACTACTATAATGTTATAACAATATTTGGAGCAATTGAGGTTACATGAGTATCTGGACCATGATACTATCTTGAAAAAAAGAAAATGGTAGGGAGGAATATTTTATTTGTAATTGATAAAACTTTCTGTTTACTATTTTTCAACTGCTGACAAACACAGAACAATGTCCTACAGTGAAAAATTTGGTTGTTCTTTCTTTCTGTCCACTGCGGATGAGAAATACCTCACTCATAAAAACAAACTGGTTCTTTTTCATCCTATCTATATTTTAAAATCTACACATTCACATATTTATGTTTGTCAATGAAAATTAAAACTAAGAATAAGGGCAGGGAAACATTTCTTTCAAAACTTGGTGAACTCGTGAGATCATTTTGACAGTGCTGCTGGCAACTGAGGGATTTGTAATAGGGATTAGAAGATGAAAATCTTTTTTATTTACAGTAACTCTAGCCAAAAAGACATTTAAACACACATCATATGTAAGCAAGTGTCTTTTTTTAAATCAAGATCAAGTAATTTGAATGACCCTTGTATTTACTGAAGTTGCTCCAATGGTGCCCATGTACCTTTACCCAGGGAGTCTTGTAAACGAAGGCACAGTAGCTGCTGATTAGTGGTTTTTCCAGGGCTGCTACAGTAAATCTGCAGGGTTTGTGTGGCTCTGGCCATGGGTCTGCGTGTGTGTGTGTGAGGGAAGCGCATCCATCTGAATGTTCAAAGCTATTCCCGTTGCAGCTGGATCACATGGATACCGGTCTGCATCTCACATGTTGAGAAAGAAACAAGCTGTGCCCGGTGATGGATGTCGTGGGTGGCTGTGTGCATTGGCTGTGCTGTTGTGCTCATTGGCCAGTGCTGTGAGTCCCACATGTCCACTCTGGCACTGGGAAACCTGACAGCCCGGTGTCTCTTGCAGGCTGGGAAGTGTAGCTGGAGACAACTTTGTGGTGTAGCCCTGTGGTAAAAGAGCTGGGAGCCAAAACCGGCATTTCACAATTTTACTGCACTTGGCCATGTGACCTTACACTGTCGGCACCAGAGAAAGTAATTTATTTCTTTTCCCTGATAAGAAAAGAGACAAGGAGAAATAGGATGGGAGCTGTTCTTGGAGATAATGGGGTCAAAAGTTTCAGCTGCAACAGAGAAGAAGAAAATTGTTACAGCAGTCCTGAGAAGTGACACATCATTGACGGCAACAGCCTGCACTGAGGGGAGAGACTGGGTTTTGATGGAATATGCTGGCACAGCTTGGGAGATCCTGGGCAAAATCCTTTAGCAAAAGTAAAACTGACAAGTGAGAGAACTATTTTGAGCTCGAAATGGGAACACAGTGTGTGTAAATAATGAATTACTCTCTTGTGCTCTCTGGCACTACCTCACAAAAGATGTTTCATAATAGAGCAAGGATTTACTGGGGGGTGGGCTTGCAAGTGTGGGAGGTTTATATCTGTTTTTTCTATGTAAGTTATATGACTGAGTAATTTACTGATCTTATTGAGTAGAGAAGCAAGCTGCTCTGGAAGATGTTTTCAGATACAGATCTGCCCTTTGGAAAATTAATATTAAGTAGTAGTATTGCTCCAGATGCCAAAAGAATCTGCACAGAACATTAGAACATCCCAGTCTCAATTTGTTTGTGTTTCTCATATATCTGTTGAATGTTTCTTATAAAGGTGAGACTTCACACATATCTACATATTTTCCACTTTTATGCTGTGACTACAGAAGATAAAATCCTTTTTCTCTCAGTTGTGTTGCTTCCTGCTGCAGAGAAGTTACTTCATTGAATTTATGATTTTTCAGTTACTTCGTGGAAAACATAGGTATACTAAAATAAAATGTGAAAAAGAGACCATGATTCAGGACCAAGTGAGAAAAGAAAATTGGGCAGTGGAGGTGAACAGGTGATGTGAGAAAAGACAGGGGAGCAGGGATGTGTAGCAACACTGAGTCAGCTTGGGCCATGTGGGCTAGACTGAGTGTTGGCTGGCTCCTGTAGGAGGAGGGCTGCTGTCTGTGCTGCTCTGAGGGGACCTGTCACCTCAGATGCCTTCAGCTGCTGTCTGTAGTGCCAGAGAACATTAGGAGCTCTCCAGGAAGCAATCCTTGTCCTCATGACCCCAGCTAGACCCAGGCTGACTCTGGATTACCAGGCAGTGGCAGCTCTTCCTTACATTTGGTTTTGCCTCCAGCCCCACGCCCCCATCCCTCCCCATGCTGGATCAGGCTGTGTGTAGGAATGGGGCCTGTGTTTAAGTGATCAGTTCCCAGCTCTTCTGCTTTGAAGCTGTCACAGAGAAAGCAGCTGCTGCCACCACGCTGTCCATGGATAAGCCGATGTGCTTAGGGCTTTGAGAAGCTTTTGCACAAGAGTTTGAACACTCAGGGGGTAGCGGCGGTGCTGCAACAGTTTTGATTTAAACATTAGGTCCAAATAATCGAGATACAATATGCAGTTTGGGATGGAGGAGGAGCAAGAGTATTTTGGGGTTCTCAACACAGAGCTGCACTTCTCTGCGTGAAGGCAGGATGACTTAGATCCATAAGCAGTTTGGGATCACAAAGGTAATAAACATCTTGGAGTGAGAACACGCTGGGTTAGAGATGGCATGGGTGGCTTTATTGTGCCATCCAGCTGCCTGCTCTGTGACTTTAGGTGAGTTGTAAAGGCATCATTTACTCCATCTGTACGGTGGCAGGCTGTGGTTGGCTTACATCAGCAATGGTTGTGGAATGCTCCAGGATAGTCAGATGAGGAACAGTTATGGATGATTATGAAGGTTTATGGATGTATATTTTGTACATGTGATTGTGCTTATAAATATGATTTGTATATTGGCTTCTTCTAGAAGTATTCTCGTTAATTTTCACTTGTAATGTTGAGGAATGTCAGGCTGTGTGCTCTTTGTCTTAGGCAAGAATAAATTGTTTCTGGAAATAAAATACATGTGATTTTAAAGGTAAAATAGTGAATGTGTAGTTTTGTGAGGTGTCCTTGTGACATCTTCTGGGAGGTCTGGAGGTCGTTACATAAGGGAGTGTTTGCAGTGAGTGAGACAACTAACCTGAGTTAGTGCAGAGAATGAGACAAAGCTAACCTGAGTCCTAAGTGTTAAAGTGATGTGAGAATTTGCCAAAGTGTTTTTCACAAGTTACTAAGGAAGTAATTTAAAACTCTGTTTTTACCACTCTTTTTAGGCAATATTTCAGTAATCACATTGCCAGTTTCCAGCACCAACTCTCCGACTAAGATTTTGCCAAAAACCTTGGGACCAATCAACGTGAATGTTGGACCCCAAATGGTAAGTTTTGCAACCCCAGTAATGCCAGCTTGTGTAACTGGCTGTGGCTTCCTGGTGGTGTAAGACAGGAACACGGGAGGAACTTGCCACTTCCTGCCTCAGCCACAAAGTGCCCCACCTGGATGGAAGGGTGGTGACATGGGAGCACAGCAGGCCTGGCATGCCAGAGCTGCCACTCCCAACACCGCTCTGGTATGTGCCCTTAGGGGGTACCTATCTTCCTGGCTTTGAGTTGAAACTGAAACAGCTTTACCAGCTGACATTTTAACTGTTACTGAAAAGTGTATTAAGAAAAAAAATCTCATTATTGATACTCTTTGAATGTTTTGAGTCATGTTCTCACCATTAAATCTCCAGCATTGTCAGTGTCTTGCACGTATTGGTAAATATTTGACTTGTTGAAACTACTCTTCTTAAAACTCTTTTTCCCTGTCAGTGATAACTGTATATTTATATTGATGTTCCAGGGATTTTGGATCTAGTTTTGAGAAAAAATTTAGGTTTTCTGGTGGCTAGAGAGCTAAATAGGTGATACTGTGAACAGTTTCTAGTAACCTGATACCTCCTTGCCATGCACTTAGCCAGAGTGCAGAGTCATTTGATGTGTTTTATAAAAATTGTTGGACTTTCTTCACATGAGCAGTTCCTGCTGTTCTTCAGGGGGTCTGTCCCAGCTGGGTGCAGAGGGGCACACACATCACAGCCCCCCTATGGCACGCCCTGCTCGCAGAGCTCTCCCCCCAGCACTGGCCAGGGGCTGCCTGCCAGGAACAGCTCAGTGCGTCAGCGCTGATGCGCGTCTCGTTCCAGCCTGTGCCCTGTGGCACTGCACTGGAACAGTTCTGCCACTGAGGATGTGTCCTGAGAATGTAATAAATAGCCCACAACAGCGAGAACAGTCACTTAATGCAGTTCCTACTCTTATGACTGACTTGTCAAGCCCTGCTTTTGGTTTAAGTGAGCCCTACTTGCAGTTTAGGTTCTGTAGCAGGTAGAAGTTGCAAAAACTACTGTGTGATGTGAGACAGAAAATTTTTATTCTTTTTGTGTGTGTTTTGTTTTATTCTTTTATTCTGCTGCTTTGCAAGGATAGACCTATATTCAGAAAATATTTTCGTATTAAGTAGCCATTAATGCAGGCCTTCTGAGACACCCAGCATAGAGCTGTGTTATGCCAGGCTGTATAAAAGCTCATGAGCTGTCAGTAGCGGCAATGTTAGCACTCCCTCAGCATCTGTCTGTGTCAGCAACACCCTGCTTTATTTATTTATTCATTTATTTAGGCTTTATTTAACCAGTGGGTTCCAGCCATTGGGGCTGCTCCGTGCCCTTCCAAAGCAGCACACAGGCTCCAGGGTCCCGCGGGACGGGGCTGTGCCGCGGTGGCTCCGTGGCTGTTCCGTGCGGTTCTTCGGGCTCGGTCGGGGCGGGTGTAGGAGCAGCCGGGTGCCGCTAGATGGCGGCGCGGGCTGGGCTGGGCTGGGCTGGCCGCGTGTCGCTCGCTCCCGGGGCCGACTGTCACCTCCCGGCCACACCCGCACTCATTTCACCAGGCTCCAAAAATGAATCAGCCCTTGACACGTTTCTGCCTCCGGGCCAGAGCGGCAGTCAGGTGACAAAGGTGACACCTCTCCCGTGCCTGCCTGTGGTGTGTAAAGCCAGGCACCTTTGCTTCTCCAGTGTCAAACAGGAAATACATAACCTGTACCTGTGCTTCGGTTTCTCTAAAATGCCCTTTTCACTTGGTTCTGTCAAGCTGTATATTTGCAAACAATAAGTGAGATAAATTTATGTCTTTAAGACAACAAAGACATCTATGTAGTCACAACGTGGTACCAGGAGGGATGTGAAGTAATGCTCAGTGAGCTAAGGAAATGGGGAATTCTTCACATACCATTTTTCTACTTGTTTAAACAATATTGATGGATACCAGATAAATGCTGTATGCTTATCAGTAGCTTGTACGTATATGTATATATATACACATTTGCTGTGCATATATAAAGATATCTATATATTTATATCTATATCTAGATATAGATACAGATATATAGATATATATCTACTGTATACTTACAGCATATATTTACAGCAATTAGTTGCCAGAGTGCCTTGGGATGCTTATACAGGTGTTGGATAAGTTAAACAGTATCTACAAAGTTTAGTACAGTCACTACTCAAAATGTCACTAATAAATGGAGTAAAGTAAAATCAAGTTAAAAAAATCAAATAAGGCAGAAGAGTAAAAAGCACTGTCCAAAAAGCTTTGGTATGAATCTTACCATAATGGAATCAAAATAATTAAATGTGGTTTATTTTAAAGATTAGCTAAGTAATACTGCTTCATATTTAAATTATTCTGGTGACCTACTTTGAAAAATGAACTTAGATGTGGTTTAAAAGTCGAGACTGGGTGTCTTGGTGTTAACCGGCGTACATACAATTTCACCAGGTTTGTGTAAATGTAAATTCTGTCTATACTATAAAGACTTTACATTGAATTCTGTAGGTACAATTAATAGCCCGAGTGCCTTGGGATCTTGTGAATGGTACAAACTGCAGGGAATACTTTGCCTGCAGCTCAGATTCTCTTTTGTACAGACAATGACAAGACACAAATCTACTGGGAAGAAAGAAAGCTGTTTTGATTATATTGATCAAGAAGTTGTTTAGATGTACTCATGAAGAAGCAATTGGGTGTCTATGGGTACAGATCCTATCTGCCATACCCAGGAATTATTTGGAATGATTTGTCTAGTTCTTGTCCATATGAATAATACAGTCATATGGTACAATTAATAGGAAACTTAGCAGTACTGTATGAAGATCTTCTGATGCCATCTCTTCTGTATGTTATGACTGCTTCTGGCACAGAATTATTATCTTTTCTTAGTGCAATGCTTAGTATGAATTTTGGGCTGTAGTAACCTCTGTTTTCTTAAGAGAGTTGTGGTTTTTATTGCTAAATTTTACAGATCATAAGCACGCCACAAAGACTGACCAGTTCAGGGAGTGTTCTGATTGGGAGTCCATATAACCCAGCTCCAACGATGGTCACACAGACACACATAACAGAAGCTTCTGGCTGGGTCCCAGGGTAAGATTTTGTCTTATTTAAAGATGTCTGAGGATCTCTTCTGCTCTTTTCCATTATTTACACTGTTGAATCTTAAGATCGACTTACGGTTTCTAGTTCTTGCACAACTAAAAGGAGTATGGCGTGTGCTTTTCAAACTGGGAGGCACTTCTGATGTCTGGAGCTGGTGAACACAAATTATAAGCACCAGTCACTTCACTGTCTGCTTTAATTGTGGTTTCTGGCAATGTCTGTTTCTTTGTGAAAATGGAGAGTCACAACAACTCCTGTTAAAAGAAGCCTTTATTTTTTCCAAAAGTTCATTGTATGTCCATGTAGCACTGCTATTGAGCAAAGCACCAGATGCCTACAGGGGGAGAGACTGTCAAAAACACCTCAACAGGCATTTAACAATAAAATCTAATGGAAAACTTCAAATGTAATTAATTTGGCATTTTTATTACTATTCTACATTAGCAACAAGTTTCATGGGGTTCTGAGGTGCTCCAGCCAAACATGACATTCTTTCGCTCTTCTAATTAAATCTGGCCTTTACACTGTTTCTTTCACTGCATTTTGTTTTAATACCAGTACTGCTGAGCTTAGCTATCTCAAAACAGAGATGCAGTGCTTTGCCTCTGGAAAAGTAATTTATTTCTGCATCTAGATTAATTTTTCTAATCAGTGATGAACATCACTATTACCTTTTCAACACTAGAGATGGGAAATGGAGCATCTAGAAAAGAGCAGAAATGAGTGCAATGTTTGTACATTGACTTTCCCCATTTTACTCTGTAAACAAGGACTGTCACAGGTTGTACTTCCCAATCACTGTATTCCCCCACACAGAGCTGATAAACTGCAGGGCCAGCCAAGCAGTTTTTAAGCTTAATTTTTTTTTGCTGAGTATTTGTGCATTCCTTGAAATACTTTTTGAATGCACTTAGTTCTGATTTAATTTGAAAAAGGAGTTGTCAAAGATTACTTTGTTTCTGGAGAAGTTGTGAAATGTGGAGGCCAGACAGATGTTCTTTCAGTACCCAGAAGAGGGACAAACTCGACTGTCTGGTCATAGCTTGCTAAACCAAAGAATCAATGCCCCTCGCTTTCCTATGCTTCATCCAAACCCAGTGATGGGGATTGCCAGAGCAGCCTTGTTGCAATGTATCAACCACCACCACCAAGAAGCACCACCCTTCTCTTTGTGTACTGTCCAAGTCGAGACACAGGGTTTCCAATGAGCCTTAGCTCTTGTTTCACCCATGAAAAGGGTCGAGATAACTCCAGACAGACCAGTCAGTAGTGATCCGTGCAGCAGTCCATTCAATAGGTCATACTTTCATGAGGAGCAGAGCTGAGGAAGGGGCTGTCGTATTGCTGAAGCGGCGAGTCCTCGCTGAAGACAGTTCAGAAGACAGCATGCTTGCTTTACCCATTGTTTACTCCACAGATTCCAAATTATTTCCAAAATCAAATGAGAGGAGCATGTTCATTCCCAGGGTTCGGCATGGGCTCTGGCAGCCTGGTGTACAAAGCAGGGCACAGCTCTCCACTCACTGCCATACCAGGCAGCCCCCCGGCCCCAGCTGCTCAGCCCCCAGTTAAGCACCATGGACAGAAATCCCACCGGTGCTGCCGAGGCAGCGGCCTGCTTGTGCATTCTGGATCACACAAACAAATATATGCTGGCTTTCAGGCACAGGTGTTCAAACCCATCATTTTTCTTCAGCTTCCTTCACAGCAGTGTGTCTTTAGCTGTTTAAGTCTGCACCGGGAGCCCTGCTTTGGAAAGCAGAGGGAAACAACGTTCCCTAGCTCAGCCCAGCTCTTGGGCAGTGTGCCTTGGGTCAGCTGTGGCAAGAAAAGGCAGGGCTGGAAAGCAGCGTCCTGCAGCTTGCTTGCTGTGGGGAATAATAAACAGGATGATAAGGAATGGCCAGTGATTGCAGACTGGTGCTCCTGTGCAAGATTTGTGGCTGCTGCTTCCTCAGAGTCTCTCTCTTCAGCTCTGTATGCATCAACTCTAACAGCAATGTGTTTAGTGTTTTACCTTGGGATTTTGTTTAAAGATTCCAGAACATTCACTGGCTTGAATATATAGGATATATCTTATGCACTATTTAAAGACATTTTTCTTCCACATGGAGGCATTTTAAATAGGAATTTTCAAAGGAGCCCAGCTTCTTGTTTTGGATGGACTTTGGTCATCTAGTTCACACAGCACGTCCTGTAGTTGCAGGTGAAGTGACTTCCTGAATTCATTTGGTCAAAGCATAGTAAAATTGGGAATAGAATATGTCTGGCAGTGAGCTCTGACAGCTTCCTCCACAAGTCCTAACTAACTTCCCTCAATTTTTGTCAAGCTCTGTGTGTTATATTTTTCCCTTTCAGTAAACATGTAAGAGAAAATATTAGAACCACCTAGGCCCCATATACAGTGATTTTAGTGGTCTACAGATAAAATGTTATGTTCAACTTAAGTTTGAATTGTCTTGTCTTAGGGAGCGAAAACGGACTCAAGAAATTATAGAGTCAGATTTTTCAGAAAGGTGAGTGTTACTGAATGTATATTTTGTGTATAGAGTCATACCTGGTTTACTTCAGATCTACCTTTCAGAAGGACAGGTGTCCAGTTTCCACTTTCAGCAGTTATCACTCCTTCACATGAAAGCTCTGTTGGGGGTTTTTTTAGTCTTCTGGTGATCCTTTTTACTCTTTTTTGTTCCTTTTATCTGTGTTCTGTTTTCTTAATTACATTCCCAATTTTGAAAACCATTCTTGTTTTTTAATAGTTTCTGTAGCTTTTTACTGCTGACAGTGAGCCTTTTTCTATAAAATAACAGCTCTCCCTGAAATACACTATCAAATGAAACCATGAGACTAATTTAAAAAAAAGAAAAAAAAAAACCCAAACCCCAAAACAACACAGTTGAACTTTTTAAAGGCTTCTATTGAATTACACGTCCAGATCTAGTTTGTGTGATAAAACTGACTGCTCCTGGATTTTTCTATTACCATTACCTAAGCTCTTGCTTTTCTGGAAGAAGGTGAATGGAAAATAACCCTGACAGTTTGCCAGTTCTTAATTTGGCGCCTTAAAATCCAATGAATATGTACTTATTCTCCACAAAAGAGATTATTGTACCTATTCTATTATGGGAATAGATGTATATATATGTATGTATATGTACATATTCTGTGATGGACACACCTTAATTCCCCCAATGTCCAAGTTTAGTATCTCCTGCTGTATTTTAAATAGGGATGTCTGAGCCTTTCTATTTTAGGCACACACAGGAGAGATCCCCATAAATCTGGCTCCCAGGCACATAAGCACCATGTGAGATTTTCCTCTTTTTTTCAGTTCTTTTGTGAGACTACCTGGAGATAAATTACAAATCCATTTTAAGCATATTTCCAGCAGCATATGCTCAAATGCTATCAATGTAGAAATAGTCAAGGAAGGGCAAGGGATTCTAGTGCACTTTTTTGCCAACTGGTAAATAAGAAACTGATGCAAAAAAGTTTTATTTTTCCTTTAGATAGTCCAGACTCCTCTTGCAAAAGGTAGACCTTTTGCTGTGTAACAAAGTAGCTTATTAATATTCAATGTATTAAAATAATACTTTCTCTTTCCAGTAAGAGAAGCAAGAAAGGAGATAAAAATGGGAAGGGTCTGAGGCATTTTTCAATGAAAGTTTGTGAAAAAGTTCAACGTAAAGGAACAACTTCATACAACGAAGTCGCTGATGAGCTCGTATCAGAATTCACAAATTCCAACAGCCACCTAGCAACAGATTCAGTAAGCAAAAATGTGTTGAAATTGGTTATACCATTACAGATTTGTGTGGTTTATCATGGAGTTCTGTTTCTGCACTGTCCTGCCCCAGTCCATACTGTGCTTCACTTGACTAGTTCTCAAATATAAAGACTTACTCTTTGAAATGTAAAAATACAGATTTAAAATTAAGAATTAAACTCCCTCTAAATTATAAACAAAGTAGAGGAATCTGCCAAAATAACTAACTTTAAGAAAACGCTACTCTAGTACCCACCATATGTGGTCTTGTCAGGCTTTTCAACTGTGCCAGACTTGCCATGATGGAATTTCCTGCACAGATGCTTCAAGCAGGCGTGAAGCTTCCATTTGCAACCAAGCATGCTCATGTGGGATCCAAGGAGTAACACAGATGAAGGATCATGGTTTGGTACCGCTCTGACCTGAACTGCCATTTTGGTATTTTAACTTCTCCTTCATGTCTATCAATGATGTGTTCAGTAGCTTTTCCTTTTTTAATTCTTTTGTTGTAATTAGTGTTGTATTGTTTTCTTAGCAGGCTTATGATCAGAAAAATATTAGACGGAGAGTTTACGATGCCCTCAACGTCCTGATGGCAATGAACATCATTTCAAAGGAGAAGAAGGAAATCCGATGGATTGGCCTTCCTACAAACTCCGCTCAGGAATGTCAGAATCTAGAGGTAAAGGGAGGTACATGGGAAATTCTGTTTAGTTCACATGTTGTGATAATTGAGTTGCTTTTCTTTAGAAGAGGGTTTTTTTCCTCAGTTTGAACATGATTGGTTTTGATGCTTGTGCACTATGAAAATACAAATTCTGATATTGGAATAAACTCAATATGTTTGTGTATGCTTAGTTTAGTTTTATTTAGTATACATTACGTTAAGGTTTTTGAAAAACCAAGCTCTTCACCTCACAAAAATTGGCATTGATTAAATCAGGAAGTAAGATTAAAGTCTGTAGTACCTTGAATTAACCAGAAGAAAGTCAAAAGAATTTATGGTTCAGTTATGCTCCCAAAATGGTTTACATTTAAAAGGAGACTAATTATCTATTAATGTCTATACTTGGAAATATCATTCAAAGGAAATTAAATTGAAAAATAATTCCTGCTGGGATGTCAAATACTAGTTATGAACTGCCAGAGAAACCAAAAAGGAGTTTTACTTATTGGTTATTTCCATTGTTTTCCCAGCAGGCTAAGAGTTACAGTGTTTTTTTGCAGGGATGCCAGAATTTATATGCACAAATGTTGCCTGTCCTTCAGGCCAAATGTGCTATAAATAAAAAGCACAAGTCACTGTATTTACTGCAGCATGCTGTAATGCTTGTCTGCAAATACATCTCAGTTTGTGATACTTGGCCATTAGGTATCTTAAAAGGTGGGTGGGTGCCTCTCCAGTACAGAACAGTTCTTTTTGTGCAGGGTCATTTACATCAATTGTCTTTCTTGATGTGGTAAGAGAAAAGCTTTTACTGTCCTTGTCCATTACAGCAACTTGAAAAATACATCCATCCAGGGAGAATGCATGTGCTCAATCATTATGCTCCAGGATGTTTTTTTTTTCATTCTGGATAAATCTACACTTTGCATGCATTGACGTGAATGCATTGTCTCCAATACAGGTTGTCCTTACAAATGTGGGACTTGAATTTCATTGTCTCATCTTCAGTGATCATATGCAATTCAATATTTCAGGCTCTAATTGCACATGCACAAAATGGAAGCCAGGAATATTCTTAAAAAAAATGTTGCTTCCCCAGACATAACAGAAAGGAATGTAAAACAAAACTACATTTTCATGGTGTGAAAATCAGAATTAATACAGCTTCTAAAGCTGTATAAAGTGGCAACTCTTATTACAGTGTAAATCCGTAATAAGATTGCCAGTACAAAAATCAGTGCAAAAGGGTTTGTTATACAGAAACCATACTTAAATTATGTCTGTACTGTTCACTGGTTTTAAGAGTCCCAGCAAAGAAAGTAATCTGTTGTGCTCTGAAAGAAGCATTTTAAACATTAAGGTGTATGAGGAGGGAACCACCACAAAGCAACATTTTAAATAAGATAAGAGTTTGGACCAGCTAAGTTTTAAAAGACCACATCATTTAGTTTCAGTGCTTGAATGAAAATGTCATTTAAGAGTTTAGTATTTTGGGGAGCCAGTGGTAGAGTGCTGGCACCAAGAGGATGATGAGGAAAAACCCCTTTCAGCCCTAGTTAGTATTGTCCAGTGCTTCAGCATTGCCCCAGAGGCCAGTTCCAATTACTGCTGTACCCGCAGGGTCAGCAGGCAGCCCGTCCCAGCACTGCGTGTCCGGGTGACAACAGCCTGGCCACCTGAACCGGCAGTAACTGAACTTGCAAGAGCTGTGCTGGTGTAGAAAATGTTACCCCTATCCCTTTCTGTTGCTGCAATCTTGTCAGTTTAATCAAGTCTCAAACAAAAAGTGGAGGTCACTGGAAAGATGTAGGTGATCATTCCAAGCCCAGCCTGCTTACATTTATGTCCAGTAGCTTGCAGCTAGGAGAACAATGGGACATGCCCAATTCCAAAAGAGTGGAGGGCAGAAGGAAAAAAAAAACCCCAAAGCATCCCCTCAAGCAAGTATTTCATTTGGTGCTAATTGGCACTCAGTGCACAAGGCAGAAGAGGCAGAATGGGTGGGGAGATAATAGTCTCTTGTAATAATTAAATCCTTACTGGAGTTAAAATTGTTGACAAAGAAAGAAATTACAGTCTGCCAGGCCTATTTAATGGAGAAACTCATATGACCATGCAATTTGCCCCTGTTTACAAAGAAAGCCTGTTCAGTTTGGCACAATGGAGCAGACAAGGTAACTAAGTAAATATCTTGATGCATTTACATTTATCTTTTAAGATAGAAAAACAGAAGCGGATTGAAAGGATAAAACAGAAGCGAGCCCAACTGCAAGAACTGCTGCTGCAGGTATATTTAATATTCGTTTTTTTTTAACCATAAATGAAAATATCAAGTGCAAATCCAACATGTTAGAAATTCTGAAGTTCTTTCTAGATTTAACTAACAGCCGTGACATACTAGGGAGAAAAGTTTGACCCCTATGACCTTTCTGGATTCTAGTAGGGGAATCTCTTGTTTTCACTTTGTGGTCCAGTTTTGCCTGCTGTAAGCCAGCACGCTCCATCTGTGTGCCATGAGCTCTCCTAAGTGTTCTGCTGAAGCTTTGCCAATGTTGGTCAGAATGGGAACAACTCACAAGTCTCCTTTGTTGACTCCAAGTCCTTCCAGAGCTACCCCGACTCATTCTTCTAAATTTCTCTTTGATCTAAGCTATGAAGTTCACAACAGAACTTGTGTAAATGTGTACAGAGTTGTTTTGGGGGATGTAGACATTTCTGGATCTTAAGAACAGAAGGCTGGCAAATCCAACACCTTTACATTCTTTCATGCGCCTTTGAGATGAGTTTTGGCTTTAATTGCTGAAATGTATTTCAAATGCATCTTCTTTATAAACAGAGTTATGAGCATTCTTAAGCATTCTGGTCTATGCAGACTTTAGTAATTTAAATGCAATCAAATTATTTTAGGAGATTACAGGCAATAGGACTATTTTTTTCCTGCTTCAACTACACTGATAAAATTTTCATGTAATTGATATTCACTGAAACTTTCAAATACCTGATGCTTCTCCTTTTTTCATCACCAAAAGCTGTTTCTCTGCTTTGGGTACAACTGCGATTCTATCTGTCTGACCCAATATATGAGCAGTTCTCTAAGAGTAACGTGAAGTTACACTGGTGAAAATAAAGCAACTCAAGGCTCTCTTAGTGCAAATATGATAAAGTTGACTTCCTTATGGCTCATAACCGTCATTATTGCCCTGATTGTTTTGATTGCCAAAGGGTTTACCAGTCCTTTGGGATTCTGGCTATCCATCTTTTTCGCCTTAAGTGGAATAAGTAGTGCCGCAAGTGGGTAATATACTGACTTCCAGTCCCTCAAATAACATTTCCTAAACCCACCATTTTCATACATGTGCAGGCAGATGTAAGAAACTGGCAGGCAGCGAGTGGTGTCACAAACAGCACCTGTTCAGTAACTTCCAGGGGAGAATTTCCAAACTAATTCTTTTGAGGGAGAAAAGGTGATGGATGAGAAGGGAGAGAGAATACAAATACAGATCATGAGAAGTGGGAATTTTTGTTAACTTTTGTTTCAGTGTAACTGTCTTCTACCCTGAGGTAATTACACATAAAAAGGACCAGAGAAGACCTCTGACTCCAGAGCCTTTTCAAAGGGATTGGGGAAGCCTTCTCCAGCAGGCCTTATTGCTCCTTTCTTGTTTATTCTCCAGGGAATGTGGGGGGAGGGGGGGCCAGAGTCAGTAGTATATGTGTGCAAAATTTGGGTTTAACTTCTGCTCCTGGTAAATTTCACCAGCACAAAGACAAAGTCAGGCCACAACTCACTTTTTGACAAAAAAATTACTGAAGGTATAGAGAGTAGGTAAGTAAGAACTACGACATTTCATTTCCTGGAAACACTGATGTCTGCTCTTTTATTGTCAGTGACCATTTTTTCTTTCTTTCCTTTTACAGCAAATAGCATTTAAAAACTTGGTACAAAGAAATCAGCAAAACGAACAGCAAAATCAAGGCCCTCCATCTTTGAACTCCACAATACAGCTGCCTTTCTTAATAGTCAACACTAGCAAAAGAACAATTATAGACTGCAGCATATCAAGTGATAAGTGAGTGTTTATGGTATTACTTTTTTAAAATTTTATTTTCCTTGTGGACTGGAATTTTTCCTCAAACAAGTGAGGGAAACATCTCTAGTTTACTAAAAGTAGTTATCGTATCTACATTTTCAACTGTCACTTCAGGGGGTTGCTTGTTGTTTTGAGGTTGGTTTTTAAAAAAAAATATTTAAATGCAACTGCAGTAGTAATAGGAATGAGTTTATTAGCACTGCCTTACAATCTGTAGTTAAAACAGGCTGACTTCCACTGTTGTAAAAGGCACTTCAGGCTGACATTTCAAAGAGCATTCACTGCACAGGAGACATAACTGAATGAAACTATATACTAGGACAGCACTACTTCCTAAAGCAGCCTTGTGGTTGTGCTTCTGAATTCTTTCTCTTAGTATGCCATAAAAATGTAACACAGTCAGCAACACAAGGTTATCCACGTGACACAAAAGTAACATACTACAGGTGATGGTAACACCTTGGAAAGTGTTTTTTAACAACAAAAAGTGTTTTGAAGGAAAAGATACAGAAATTTGTAATACAGTCCTTGTGAGCAAACTGCTGCAGCTGCATTCACATTAATCTGAAAATCTTCCAGTTACATAATTGTGGTGCTTGTGCTCTTCATCCTCTGAAAATATGGCTGAAGTGTGAGGTGCTGTTACGTTAACTGCTAATCGGCTCACTACCAGTTTATTAGCCAAAAATAGCTGGCTTTGCTCTAATACTGTAGATTACAGATTTCACTCTGTGCTATGTAAATCCTGTAGTGAACTTCAAGTCAATCAGACAGCAAAAATAGACAGGCTCTATTAACCTAAGCACAAGCATGCAAAACAGCAATACTATTAAAAGTTGAATTTTTGTAGAAAATTAGACTGAAGTCCAATATATTCAGTGACAAAACTTTTGGAATACTCTCATGAGCACTGCAGTTCAGCAAGTTGGGAGTTTTAGGATTTTTGATTTAGCATAATTATACCCTTATTCTGTAGTCACACTATGGAAGTCTTCCTGCAGTTTTAAACAGGGCTCTACATTTAGGGTTGAAATTATTAAAAAGTTGAAAAATTTCATACTGAAACCTCAGAACTGCTGCTTTGAGTTTAATCAGCGATTAATCTAGCATATGGGATCCAGAGCAGTGTAACACATTTGTTTCTATGGTCTCCAACTGTGTGAAAACACTCCTACTGAAAGTGAGCACACCAAAATTATTTAAATTGTTGGTGCTTCAATTTATATAACCCAGCTTTGGTATTATGTCATCTGGAGGTCATTAAGTGTATGACCCAAATTAAGCCAGCTTTCCACTGTGGTTATTATTTGTGCAACTGATTAGTGGCAGCAGCAGCAGATAAACAGTGCCAGAAACTGCTGTGTTTTAACCACTGTTACACTGGTCTGCTAAATAAGGCAGTTAGCAAAAGTGGTGACTTGGTTTGGAGCATTCCCAGTCTGTAGTTTATTGGAGAATACTTGTGCTGCCTGACTCCATCACTTGTCAACTTGAGTGCTTCCCCTGTGCTTGGTTCCAGTCTGAAAGCCACTTTTTAAAGGGCTTCTGTTTTCCTTTCTTCTCCCAAGTAACATTATATAAAACTCTGATATTATTAAGTCCAATGAAGAGCTAAGCTCACAACATTCGCTACTCAAAATTGTACTTACAGAGGATCTTCTAATGGAAAGTAATTGCTTGGAAATGTCGTACATGTAAGGGTGATCTGGTATCATGAGGAACATAGGTTTATGTCCTCTAAGCTTTTTCTTATACAAAAACAAGTTTTATCCAGCCAAAACAGAATGAAATGGCTCACAAATAAAAAAAAGAGAATTAGGCAAGTTTTGTTTAGAGTTTGGTACGTTTAGGTAGATAGGTGACAAGTAGCATACTGGGAATGGCATTTCTGAAGTTGGAGTAGGAAAAGCAAAGTCTTCGAGTAAAAAGGAAGTAGTTAGAAACTAATTGTAAAGATGAGGCACCTGAATAAAGTTAGTCCCATTGAAACAGAAACATTGTATATTGCATATATGGTACTTCTATATAAATGCTGTCCTACCTAGGAAAAAGAAACAAAAAGTAATCAGAACACCTTGTTTTAAACAAGCATTCAAACACAATAGATGTGTCAGAAACTTGGAAAATCTAGAACATCTCTAATGGGAAATACAGAAGATTTTGTCATTGGCGATACAATGCTGTACGCTAGAGAGAACGTGTAGGAAGTGGCCTCTTGTACCCTTACAGAAAGAATTGCCTGTAGCAGCGGAAAATCCAGATTAAAATCATTGGTGATCAGATTTGCATTTACCATGGGTAATGGACAGGAAGTGTACCCAAATTTTGTATACACAGTATTATTATCCTCTGGACCTAGCTTTTAGTACAGAATAATAACATGGCAGCCCAGTAGATCATTCTGTGAGAACAAAAGTTGATTTCTCAGTAACAGCTGAAGTCATGCTGGGAATTACTAGGGAAAACAGGAAGGACTGCAGTGTAAAACCAGGTGCATGGAGTGCTTTATATCTGGAATACTGTGTGCTCTCATGTTCTTGGAAAAAGTATGGCAGAACCAGGAGAGGCATAGGGGGCAGCAAGAAGGAATGAAGCCTTGGAAAGGCTTTGACAGAAGGAACAGATGGGCTCTTTGGCCTAGAAAAGAGAGGAGTGCATTCCCAGGTGTCTCTAAAATCACCGGTGATAAGGTGAACAGGCATAGAGAACAGCTGCGCACAGTTGCTTATTCATTAAGAGACATTAAGAGAAGATACCAGATGACAACAAAAAGACTGGTTTTGTAACAGTCTATGCAAATCATAATACTTGATTTAGTTCATGCCAAAAGTTTACGTAAGTTCAGAAAGGGGTCATGTCAAGTGCCCAAAAGAAAATCCTCAAAAAGCTGTTAACAGCAAAGTAGAGGAAGTGTAGGGACTTCCTGTATCAGTGACTGCAGGCTGCTAGGAAACTGAACTGGAGAAATACTGAAGAATGTAAATTTCTCAGCTTGGAAACTGGCTGGGAGGGGGAAAGAGGTTACCCTCCTTTCTAACGTCCAATATTTAGCCACAGCACATGGGAGAAGAAATACAGAGCTATCAATAAATGAAGCTTTTAATCCTGTGCCATAAAAGTAGAATTCAGTTATGAGTCAGTAATTACATAGCTTGCTGGTAGTAGCTTGGTATGACACTGAGCTGTGCCACTTTAGGTAGCAGGAATATAATTGCACCACTTAGAATTATAGTGACACATCCTATTTTCCCTCTTAATGTGATTATGCTGAAATAAATAAAGGTGCATAAACAATAGGTTTTACAAGTAATCCAGTATGAGCCACAAAAGAAATGCTGCCTGTGACTGACAGTTACACCCAGCACAAAGCATTAGGTTACCAAATGAAAATTCCATGTATAAATTCAAAAGCTGTGAAGCTTCCAAGCTTACTGGCTCCAGGTCTAAGAAAACAAGTATTAGAAAACAACAACCTATCAAGAAAATCAACATGTGAGCTTGGAGAGCTAATGGAAGACCCACCAGTGAGTTATCTTTTAAAGATTGTATCTCATAGATGGGTTGCTTTTCTAGGGATAAAGGTTTTGTCAGCAGAAAATGAGGTACTGGGAACTAAGTCTTATTTTATGGACCAGCACTGTCCAGGATTCTAATACTTGTGATGACAGTGTCAGGCCAGCCTAAATGCCCCTGCTTTTCTTAAAGCTGTCTGAAGTTTATATCTCAATTTCCACTTTTATATGCAGTTAAAAACATTTTGAGAGTCCTGCAGCAGAAATGGTAAGTTGTGAACACACTGGACTCTAAACAGACTGCTTTTCTAGCTGCATCCAAAAAAGCAAAATTATACCAAGGTAAATAGGTCAGTTCACAGGAGGAGTGTTGCACATTAGAACAGAAAGTGAAATGTAAAAGCAGAAAAACAAAACGGTTATTTTGGTGACAGGGCTTCAGGTGACCTTATTGGCTTTACTGCATGTGAAGGTTTGTGTTTAATAAGGCCTCACTCTTCCCCTTTGAATCTACTTAATGAGGCAGAAAATTTTAGACTTTCTTCCTGCACTGGTGAAGTTACTTTAATTGAGAAAGTGCCATTTTAAACCTGTAGGCATTCCAGTTACAGAAAAGAGAAAGCATTTCTTGTACTTCTCTTTCCTTAAGGACCTTTTACAGAAAACCAAGACTGGACACTTACCTTAGTGCATAACCAAAAACACCAGAAAAAGAATAGGCAAGAAAAGTACAGCTGTGCTCTTTTCAGAATCATCTCACTTTTAATTTTTTACATGCAGATTTGAATACCTCTTTAATTTCGATAATACTTTTGAGATTCATGATGACAGTGAGGTGCTGAAGAGAATGGGAATGTCCTTTGGACTTGAAGCAGGCAAATGCTCAGCTGAGGACCTAAGAACTGCAAAATCACTGGTGCCAAAAGCTTTAGAAGGCTACATCACAGGTAAGTTAAACATTGTTCCTGATCAAATGCATAACCTTACTTAACAGAAGCAAGTTTAATTACATTAACTTATGTACGTATGTAACATTTGAAGGTCTGTGGAACTTAGTAGGGCTGGTACATGAACCAGTGGTTTTAGTGTTAATTTTGGAAGTTTTATCTTAGTTGTCCTGTTGACTTAATTCACACTGATTTATAACAATAAACTTCTGTGTGAGCTGCATTATGAAGAAATTATTTCTTAAATAACTGAATTGATACCAAGAACAGATTTTCATGTGTTAGTATTAATTTTGAGTAACTGGATGTATGGGGAAGCAAACTGGAAGAAGGCATCTCTTCCCAAGCTGTGGTAAAGGAAAGAAAAAGAGCATTTTGAACTGGCTGGGTGTAATCCCTCAGGAGCCAGCAGGTGCCACCTGAGAACTGAGCCTTCTCTAAAATAAAGCAAGAGGTTCCAAAGACTTCGGGACAGGCAGCAGGTGTCCCACACAGAGGCTTTCACCTGCTCTGTTTGAACCGGTCGTGTGTAAAGACACAGAACTAAAACTCCTTCAGTGTTGCATTATTGAACTAGAGCTGCTAAAATTTGCTCTCACTTCCTGTAGTTATTGTCAGAGTGTGTTCATCTTGCTCTACCCACAGCTTAAACTTAGCCCAGCATTTTCTCACATTTCTGGGAGGGACTTTATTCATAAAGGAAGTGTTACCCAATTAATTACTGTGTACAGACCTTTGTTTTTGAGGAAAGGGAACAAAGCTCTTGCCCTAACTTCTGTATTGCTATATATAAATTAGAATTCAGTTACATTCAGTAAAATTAGTACATTTTAAATGGCTTAACATTTCAAACTACATCAAATGTGCTTATATTTATTAACATTTATTTGTGTTTTCCTGGTCCTCTTGTCCTGTGGGTTTTAAAACTAAGATTTCATATGTTATTTTTGGTCAATTTTGAAATTGCACCCGAAGTCTTTATAAGATAGCACTGACACCAAAAAGAGAAGGTGAAAGAAATCTTGATTTGTTCCTTGCAGGTTCATTCAACTCAACATTATTTCCCATGAGATTTATCAGCAATGTAACAAGGGGAAAGGAGCAGAACCAATGTTTTTTAATAGTGTTGCAATGTTGAAGTTACTTAATTGCTTCCATGTGTCAAGGATCAAACTAAAATTTCTTTTTAATTTTAAGCCTGTATTAATTTACCTCCAGAGAACAGGGTTTCTTTACATTTGCACAAAACCCTGTGTCATTACACTATTTACTGAGTACTTCCCTAGAAGCAAACCAGCAGGCTGGAACCTATATAGAGTTTTAATCTTAGAAAATGCATTGATTTTATTTTTTACTCAAGTATCATCAAGGCAAGTAATGTACTCTTTAGACATGGGTTGTGCTCAGCTGTTTCAGTCTCTGTAAAAATTAGTTCAGAGGTGTTCTTACTAGTATGTGTATTTTAATATATATACAAAAATCAAGAAATATATGTATTTTAATTTATATACATACTTGTTTAGCTATCAACAACACTCTTATGCAGCACTCGTACATGAACTACTAAAGCTATTGAGGGTATTGCTTTAGAGCCTTGTCATGTAAAGTATAAATTTCTACCAAGTGTATCTGCTGCAAGATATGCCTAGTTCATAACAGTGCCGCTCTTAGATTGGATTGCATGACCTTGGGAAGATTTATTCAAATTGTTTTCCCTGATTTTAAGTGTAGCTATTAGTAACTGATTTATGCTGGCAGAAGAAATAAGTCTTTTCATTGTAGGCACACTTCTACTTTGACAGACTTTGCCATACTGAATTGACTTCAACTCCCCATCTTTCACAAACCTCTTCCTCTCCTTTGCTCCTCAGAGCCCACTGGAAAATCAAATTTAGACATACAAGGCAATGAGAACACAAGGCAGGGATATGCATTTATGAACCACCTTTCTGCCATGCTTCCACCTTGCTCTTCAAAAAGAAAAGCTAACTAGCTATTATTCAGAAATGTTAATAAACCACAAGACTACTAGCAGTATCTTGTTATTCTTCTGGATTATTAAACATGTACACACAGCTACACTCCTTCAAAATACCAGGCAACACCACTGTGGTACATGTCTATTAACCTAAGTACAATGCAGTCATTCCAAATGGTTTAGCCTTCTCCTGCAAAGACAGGAGGAAGCTGTCAGAACATGTTCTCTGTAACATCAAACCTGTATTTAGGGCAACCTTAATGAAAGACATCCAGCTCCATCCACATTTAACTGTTCTCATCTATTCTGTCCTCACAGATCACCCTAAAACTACCACTTATTAATGTTTGCTGTCCTCTTCCAAAGACTGCTGCCAGGAACACCACCCTTGCTAGCCTTGCTTTGTACCATGACATTTAAATACCTTGCTGCTAACAGGTTTCCACAGCACAAACCAAGGTAGCCTGTGGATCCATCCCAGTGCATGGTGAGCCAGTTTACATGGCTGTGTCAACCTGCTTAAAACAGTCCCTGTGCTAGGCAGCACTGCCCAACGTCGAGGAACCAAAGCTTGACAAGAAGGACAAATGAGAACATGTATGTAAAAACACATTTAGTTATTCCTCTTACCTGCTGTTATAGAACAATTTAGATAAATATGAGTAGTGCAGTTCCAGTTTGCTGCCACTGTGCTGTCCAAAACAGGATTGGTTAGCCATAGAAGTTGGCAGTAAGGATTCTAACTCCTGGTTTAATGCATCCAGCTGGAACCACATGCAAGCACCATGGAAAAGAACCAGACAGTTTTGATAAGTTTGTTTTGATGTTAACTTTGTGTCGAGATGGAATTTGGGTAGGTCAACAGAAATACCTTATCTGAGAAACAAATTAAACACACACACACCACACCCCCCCAAAAAAATCCCGTAAGTGTAATTGGGTCAGTGGACTTGTTTTGCTGATTCTCTTGGCAGAAATGTGCGTAACTGGAAATGACTGACAGGCACTACTTCTTAGGGAATTGAAAACAGGTGCTATGGGGGTTGTATGTAACCTGTTCATGTCCCTCAGGGGGGTTTTTAACAAACTACCTCAAGAAATTCAGCATTATTGCCAGACCATTTTAATGGTCTCAACCCTACCATTTCCTGTCCCCAGGGAGGAGAGTGCCTTACGTGTCTGATGTGCAGTGTACAACAGGCTCTCTCTTCCATTCTTGGCACCAGCCCTTTGCTACGGTCTGTGCCTGTCCACAGGAGGTGCCCAGTTCTGTCTGGTGGCAGAGTGGATTAGAAGGCTGCCCCACAGCCAGCCATGAGAGCACCAGGCTCAAACTCCCTTTGGCCACCAGAACACACACAGTGACACAGAGACTGCCTGGGTGGCTTCACTGCAGTATCTCAAAGGCAAATAAATCCAACTCCTTTTGTGTCTTTACCGAGTAGAGCAGCCAAGGCACCGGGAGCCTGCTGGGGCATTTCAGAGGGTCAGGCTGTAGCAGTTAGTTTGCATGAAGGACTCCAGCTCTCCAGATACCTGTGATTGCCTGCAGCCACCAGCCAGGTGAATCTGCTTCAGGCAAAGGGGAAAAGCTGAGTGCAATTAAATGCATCCACCAACACAGGACCACATCTACAGTATAAAAATAAAGTCAAGCTACTGGTACCTTCTAAGCTAAAGGGATCCTAACTGCAAAGAGAATGCAAAGTTTAAGATTATAAAAGAAAGAACAAATGTAAGTAACTATCATTAAATACTGTTATGCTTTCTTCCAGATATGTCTGCTGGATTTTCATGGATAAACCAAGGGTTACTTTCAAGTTCAGCACAACCAGTTTCCCATTTTGAGGCAGCTGGAGGCACTTATGATGCCAAATCAAGGTAAATAAAATCATTTTCTATTCAAGGATAGTTATATATGCTTGTGGTACTTTAGTAACCTTGTTATTTCATACTATTTGAATTCAAGAATTGAGATTTTTCCTATGATGGTTGATTTTGATGGTGAAAAAGTCTCTAATTGTGTCTTCTCTGATAATTATATTTGAAAGGTCAAATCAACATGCTTTGAATGTTGAACATACCAGCTATTTTGTACCTATGTTTCATATGAATAGAATCACTTTAAAGCCCCTTTTCCTGACTAACCTTAAATTCCTGCCTGGGCATGGGCTACAAATAGGTAATTACATGTGGATAAAAGCCTGATAATAGTTCTGAAAAATGCAAAAGAATGTCTGGCGTCTAAATGCAATACTGTTTAAGCTCCTCCGAAAGAAATGTAGTCCACACAGCCTAATAATAATTTTAAATTAAAAACCAACAATCAAATGGAAAAACATCACCACCAGCAAAAACCCAATCTAAAATACACCTCAGCAGTGAGACTTTGCTTGGAGGTTACCTGTACCATAAAAAAAATGGAAATAGGAATTATTCTGGAACAGGCTCTTTCTCACATTTAATAGCTTCATTTCATATTGCAAACATTTCTGTGTATTAATGAAACTGCGATGGATTTCTTCTTTGTTTTCCTCAGCTTAAGCAATTCTACCAGTTGTTTATGCCAAAAAAAGGTCACCCAATAATCTTTTTTATGCAACTTTCCAATGTTTTATCAGTTTTCCTAACTAATAGCTGTGTTTACTGTAACACTTTTGAATTTTTCCCTGTTGGTAGCATTTCTTCGACCAAACGAAAAGCTGAGGCCACAAATAAAAAGCTTAAAACCTCATGAAAAACCCTCTAAACTTCACCCTTTCTGTTGTTTTGATAGTGAGAATCCAGGGTTGTGTTTGGATGCTGAAGTGGCCTTAGCAACTGGGCAGCTTCTTGCCCCTAGCAGTCAGCAGTCCAGCAGTGCAGCATCCCGGGGGGAGACGCCCTGCTCCTTCAACGAGGAAGATGAAGAGGATGAAGATGACGATTCTTCCTCCCCAGAATGAGGACAGTAGAAAATGGAATATACAAAATGCTGCTCAGACATTCTTAATGGGAGTTCCTGTTTGGATTTTACCGGTTTCTTGCCTTGGTTTGCACTGTGTTCAGTGAAGCAAAACAGAAGCTTCAAAAAGAGTTTATCCACAGCTGAAATTGAAAACTTTTTGTAGCTGAACACAGAATGACATTCAGAGACAGAGCAAAGTGGTTTTTATCAGCTATAAGCGAGGAAGAGAACAAAGTCCTTGGAGATCTGGCAAAGTAAACCTTAAGTTCATCTTTTCCATTTCAGGACTCAAGTCTCTGTCTTCCCCTTGTCTTTTTCAGATGGAGAAGAAAACAGAGTCAGTCAGTAAAAGCCAATTCTTGCATTGTTTTTTGGCTGTGCTGCCTTTAGAAAAGGGGGAGAGAGAGAACATGCAAATGCGCTAAAATAGTTATTTAAAACTATCTTGTATGAAAGTGATTATAGGGAAAAGGGGCTGTTAAAATGTTTGCTTTTTTTCTGTTCAACTTGCTGTATAGAAGATTCTTAAAGTAATATAAATTGCAAGCGATTAAATGAATCTTGAAATAGTTTAAATCCATTTTAGATTCTCTAAAAGTAACATTAGTATAAAAGGTTCATATGTTCATTTATATTGCAGACCTAATTTATTATAAGTAATTATTATTAGCCATTATTAAAACAGTCAGGAAAAAAACAGTATTCTCTGCACCAGCTTTTTCAAGGAAAAAAAGTTTTAAAATTGTATTTCTAGATTACAGTATATTCAGTGTAGCTTCTCCTTTTGTGTTCTAACTTTATATAATCCCTTTGATGTTAGAGCATGTGTTGCTTTTTTTTAAAAGGCCTCCCTCCATGTTAAGGATCTCAGGCAGCATGTTTTCAAGGCAGTCTTCAAATTTGGGGTGGGCAGGTCACATAACTTTTAAAGTCATAGGCTGAGGTTCTTAGGGGAAAAAATAAAATTTCAACAATATGTCATTTGATGTTTTGCATTCTGGTCAGCTTGGATTCTGACAGACTTTCTAATCAGTAATTTATTTTGCACTCACCTTGACGCGCCTTTGAAATTTGTATCAATCTACTTAAAATAATCTGTAGCTTAAGTTACACAGCATGAATCCCATGTGAACTGTTAAATTAGACTTGCAGCAGGAGGCTGTGTTTTCCATAGCTGACATCACATCCAATCATAAAGACCTTTTTTTAAAAAAACAAACTTGAGTATCAGTGCAAAATGCACTGCAGATGTACTCTTCCCATGGTGTTCCAGAATCCAGGACTTTAAGTAGTCTCGAAGTTAACTATTTTAATTAGGTACAACTTTTCAGTGTTTATAGTGTCTGTAGGGAGTTGCCCTGTGTCAGCTGCCAGAGGCAGCTGTCCTGGCTGTGTTACTGCACTGGGAGATGAGGCAGCTTGTCCTGCTCTTGCTCACCTGAGCAATGGCAGCAGACGATCCCTGGGCTGCTGGGAGCATTACTCTCACAGCCTGGGCTGTGCTCACATCACCTTTTACAGCCAAACCTGCACTCTCAGGCCCGTGAGATCCAAAAGCACCAGACCTGAGCTGCAGAGAGAAAATGAGACTGCAGCTCATGAGCTGCCTGGCTGTGTGCAGGAGCTAGCACAGGACTGGCTGCTCAGGGGACAGTGAGACTGTGAGGAGCAGCCAAGCACCACCTGCATGTTTACATTCAAACTGAAGCATCCAGATAGAAACTTTGCACAGATAGTTCAAACTCCTGCACTTGAGAAGTACCATGAGGGCAGCGCCAGTATGTAAGTGTGGCTCTTGACTGAGTTATCTGTTCTACACAAATGAGTTGCAAATGCACAAACTAAAATGCCTACCATGCTATTTCCCCGAGGCAATACTGTTAAGGCTATCCTGTGCTCATGGCTCCCGGGCAGCAGCAGACCGAGGGCTTTACACCACCTCACTTTGACTGAATCTCTAACACTACCTCTACACCACGAAAAGCTTTACAAATACAAAAGAATATTCTTGCTGAGACAGTCAATGCACTTGAGCAAAGTGGCTCACTTTTGAAATGGGGGGAGAAGGGAACAGGTACTCCAGACATATGACTGTGGAATTGTCAGCTTCATGAATGACAATTTCGTTTAAACAGATAATCACTTTCATTCCTAAAAATCCATTGCTTTTTCAAAACCTGTCCTATCAATCAGCGATCATTGGAGAGGGCAGATCAAAGATAACTTACATATGCATGAGCCTAAGGAATTATTTAAGAGGGAAATACCTTCCAAAGTACTCATACCTCCCTCCCCCCAACAATACATTAGGGGAACGTTTAACTTTACACTTTCTTCACACTTGCCACTCAAGATCTGTGTAAAAAGAAAAAACAGCAAAACACTAAACAGTTCCTAAAGAGCAGCACTTTGAACTATAAAAACCTGGCACAAAAAGGCTTCCAGCCCAGAAATGGAGTGTATTTTATTAGCAGTCTGTGGGGTTTCTGCTTTACAGGGAGGGGGAAGATCTTCAATGATACCTTTCCTCCATTGATGTCTGTACCCTTCAAAGCTGCAGCCTGCACAGCTGCTTGCTTTCTGGCTAACATCAAATTTAAAGATAAAACATAAAAAATATGGGAGCACCTAACATTTATTTGACAGTTGAACCAAGCCTTTAAAAGTTATTTTTCCTGGACTATTTGAATACAAAGAACAAAACAAGTTAGAACATTTAGAAAAGACTTCAAAAGTAAATTCTTTCCTTGGGCTTCTTTGTGCCAGGTTCCAGTTGAGAATGAAGTTCAGCTAAAGCACTGTGGTCTTGTGGCTACACTAAAGTCTGGGAACTAGGAGACCTTTGGGCCTAATCCAGCCATAGTGACTTGTGTATGATCTCAGGCAAGCCTTTCAATCATTCCTGTTGATCTTAGCTGCCGTATTTTAAAAAGAAACAAATAACACACACAAAACCCACAAACCAAAACAGGTAAATGCAAGACCTCACTAAAGGCAGCTGCTGCAAGCGTGAGTAACCACGGGGGTTGAGAATATTAACAAACCACAGAGCTCCCACTAAGCTCATGGCCGTGCTTGTGCTCAGCTGCTTTAACACACAGCCCCTCCCTCCTGCTGAGAGCCAGCAGACACTTGCCAGGATAAAACGATCATGACCAAGACAGGTTTTCCCACTTTCTGTTCAGTTCCCATCATCTTCTCCTGTCTCATGCAATACCCCTTGACATTCATTGAGAGGAATCAGGCAGAAACTGGTACTAGATGATACTTCTTACAAGAAAAATTAACATTTAAATCTTTGTGAAACTTATATTTAAGATAAATTTTAAGTGATGTTTCTGTGTATTGGAACACTCTTGGTTATACACTCAAAAGGCACTTGACTGCAAGCAATATAATGCTGTATGTAAATGCTTTTATAGCTATAGTGCAGTAAACAGTTTTATTTCTGGACTTACTTTGCGGTGCTTGAAAAATCTAAATTTGACTTAGAAAAACTTGTCAGCTCCACTAATAGATGAAAAATATGAGTGGGAGACAGCATTTTTCTATTATGTGGAAATATGACATAATGTTTGGGGATTTTGGTATTTAAAATTGTATTAAAGTGTCCACCAGTCTTCTCATTTCAACACTGGAATTCCTGTAAACAATCCACCTTATCTCAGTCTTCGTATCTAAGCAAATGAGCCCATTTTAACTGAAGGTGTGACTTCACCATTAAACATAGTACAAGCCACACAGTAGGTGTTTCCATTTTGGTTAAGGGGTTTTAATTTTTAAACTAACTACAGCTTACAAATACCCCTAATCCTTTTGAGTAGCTGGAAATTGCTGAGGATACAGAATTCCCACAGAAGGGCTTCTGCTGATCAACCATGTCAGCCTGAAGTAACATTATGTAAGAAGGCCTAATAACCAAATTTTTATGCTTTGGGGTTTTTTAAAGAAAAACAAGGCCTTCAAGTTAATACATGAAATAATGCTTGAATTTAGAATTCCATAGTTAAGGTTTAAAAGCTCAAGTGGTCTTTCTTTTGACCAAATCCACCATTTTAATTCAAGAGCATGGCTGAAACTTAACCACATTTGAACTCTGGGCAATACTCCTTTTTCTAGTTAACTGTACCTTTTCAGCTGAAAATAATCCAGGCAGTTGATTGCAAAGACTTTCCTTTTAGTGAATTAAAGAAGTTTGGGGTTTGGATTCATTTAAAAACAAAGCCAGGAACCACAAGGTATGGTATAGAGAAAACAAACCAGAACAAGCTATCTTCTGCCTGATGCACCTCCTTTATGTCTCATTACAAGAATCTCTCAGGAACATCATGATATTAAATAACCAGATATAATAATCTGGGGTGCTTTTTTAATTTGTGATTTAAAAAAATCTAGTAATAGCCATACTTTGAGGGAACATCCTTCTGCTGCAGTTGGATCACTCTGAGGCGTGGTCTGTTTTCAAGCTGAAGGTGTCTCAGCTGTCAGCTCTGGGAAGTGCCTGCTGCAGCATTAGTGATGAACAGGTGAGGGAGAGGCCAAGGACCTGTTTATGGAGGTTTTGTTCTTTAAAATGTGCCACTTCTTGAATTCTGGCCTCTGTCTGCAAGCAATACACCAATGAATCATTTGTAATTTGTGGCCACACACACCTACCTGAGCACATGTACAGCTCTAAATACTTAATTTTCTGCTGGCAGGTGTTCACATAACCCAATCCTGATATCATAAAACTTTCTGAAATTCATTCCTTAGACTTAACAAAGTTCCCAAATCAGATTATCTCTTTCCTGTTTAGCAGTTAGAATTTTGTCTGGTGAATGTTTTTTTTTAAGAAGCTGTGAGTAACTCTTCTCCCCCTGCTCCAGGTATATTGCCAAAAAAAACCCCATAAGCAGTGTTACTGTCAGTTGTTCATTCCATCCTTTCAAGTCACTGTAGAGCTGCGTATACAAGAACCTCCCAGCTCCTTCAATCTGATGGTCTGAGGTGGCATCCATGGATCCCTCCCCAGCTGCCACTGACAGGAACGCTCATTAAAGCAGTCTGACAGTAACAACTGAAGGGGCTGTTTATGACAGCTGTTCAGATATTGCACAGTCACTCTACACCTTTAATACTACCTTGTCTGGCCACTCTAGAGATCAGCCAAAACCAAAACGCTTGCTTTCTGCTCCCATATTTTTGATGGTACCCAAGAATCCAACATTTAGGATATCCACCTAAACTGCAGGACACCCAAAATCCTTGCTCAAAATTGGGCAGAAGTAACATCTGAAATCTAAGCATCCAAATCCCAAGGGAAAGCTTCCTGCTTAGGAACAATATGGAGCAAATAAATACTTCTGCATTTAAGAAGAAAAGCAGACTGACCTGGATCAGGTCAGTGTCTGTAGCAGGGCCATGATAATTCCAGGCAGATACAGGAACTTCCCAGTAGCCCAAACCTGCATCTCTTCTTAATCTTCTGTATGGCTAGAACAAGAGCAATCACTTAAATCTTCTGACTTAGAGAAGTGCCATTCTTAAGTACTCAACATTCTCCAGGCATAGGTACTTTGGATATACGGACTCCATGGGATAGCAGGATACAGCACTGTCAAATTTAAATCCAGCTGTAGATGCAAATCAAACTCATCTATGCAGAAACTTCTACCAAGACAAAATGAGCCTTTACTGGTGAGTTGGTTTTAGCCCATTCTCATTTTCCAGGCTGAGTGAGATACTCATCCCTTGCACTGCCTGGGTCCTGTGCTGCCCATGCTGCCCACCCGCACAAGCCAGGCAGACAGAAAGGAAAAAACACCACATATCCACAGCCCTTCCTGCTGATATTTTTAGGTCACATACAATTACTCTGAACGGCCACAAAAGTTAAAACAAGCAGAAAAGGTAAAGTCCTCAAAATCAGTCTCCAGGCCTTTTGATGGGTTAAATTGCTGTTGTAACTTTAAGAGTTAGTAGGTTGTATAGTAGATTAGTAGATGCAGGGATTAAGTGGATCCCGGAATTTCCCCAGAAAACACCAGCTGAATCACAACCCACCATACAAGTTTCAGGCACGCTCCCTTGTCTTAATGGCCATGCTGTATACATGGAAAATACTTCAGAGAAGTATATGCAAACGTTATGACACTGTATCTCACAAGCACCTACTGTAAAAAAAGGGAATCCTACTTTGAACAAACCTGTAAGGAGCAGGATATGAGTCTGTCCTTGTTCCTCAGGCCCTGACTGCAAACGATGCCCTGGGACCCAGGCACAGCCTTTGTTTGCATATCCCACACGGCATCAGGAGCGACCAGCCAGCAAGCACAGGCACAGTTTTACACCAGGACATGTTTTTTGCCCCCTGGGGGATGATCTGGCAGTAGATGAGTCCTTGGCAACGAGCGAATGCTGATGTGCCATCAGCCCATGTTCCGAACATGTCGCAGCCCACGTGCTGCAACATGCAGCAAGGGGTAAAAAGGCAGGTCCGGCCCTCCATCCCCCTTACAGCAGCACTTTTTAATATCCACTATATTCTACATGGAAGTAATTGTACAGACACTGCCTTTTTATATTTAAAATGCAGAAACCACTTGAAAGTCCATTAACATTTAAATTAAATAAAACTATAAAACAACTTTTTTTTTTTTTTTTTTAAGAACAAGGCCAGTCATGGACAAAGCTATTTTATGACCTCCAACGCTGAACTCAAGGCAGGGTTTGTAAACATGGTGGGTGGGAAGAGACAAATCCAATTATTAGGATGCTAACTCTATGGGATTTGAAGTTTTAATTAATTTTTTTTAATCTCCTCATCTTGCTTTCCCAACATGCATATTGGCATGAAGCATCACACAAACACTTTGGTGGAAATTTTTCTCCTTTTTCTTGTGCTAAACTCCTGTATCTTCAGGATACAGTCCCAAGTTTCCCATTCATCTTCATTTGCTGCATATTTTTGAATTCTCCATAGGTTTCTCTCTTTCCAAATACCTATAAATTATAAACTAAAGTTTTATTTTTGCAGAAAATCTCCTATTAAGCTATGCTGATTTTTTTTGTCCTGATCAAATAGTGTTAATTTCTACTACCACATTGTATGTGACTAGTAGTGTAAAAAAGAATGTGGTAGTATTTTATGTGCTTTAAACACTGACAAAGATATAAAGAAAAGTGCATATACAAAGTTTTACTTTCCTAATAGGAACACTGGCATTAGCAAATACTATATTTGAACCAATAGGAAATATTACTTTGTAGTAGCAAACACTTTGTAAATAAAAACTTGTTATTTTTTTAATGGAAATTTTATAGAAGCTTTTTCTGTATACTCAATTGATTCGATGTTTACTGAAAATGCTGCAGGTGGGAACTGTACATTGCAAATGGGGGTGGGGAGCAGACAGTCTGAGCTGAAAGCTGTGTATGCTTTGGAGAAGAACATCCAGTTTTCTGTGAACTGGAATGTAAACCTTAACTGTAGAAGAACTGAATAAAAGAATTTCAAAGCAACAGGACTGAGCTTGTTTTTGAGAAAAACATTGCAGAATAAAGGTCGCTCAAGGTTAATGCTGACAGTCTGTGCACCTCATTAGGAAAAAAAGGAACTGCCCCACTTGACATAGGAAATATTGCATCCTTTGGTTATTGAAAATATCCCAATCTAGCCACTGCGTCCTCATCAGCTGATCATTCAGAGAAACTTCTGTCATTATTCAGGGAGAGCTGCCGCACTTCTGAAATTGTTACATTTTGGTAACTCACAAAATGTCTACGGATATTATTGCCCCTATCTATTCAAGATACACACCTAATCTATACCTAAGAGAAGGCCCCAGAAACAGGGTGTGTTCCCCCTGTTTCATGCTAGATCCTCTATCCTGTTGAACACCCTTCAAACACGTAGAGACTCTGCACATACGTTCTTCCCAACCCCCTCCTCATATTTTGGTAGCAAGAATCCAAATGAGAAGAATTTAGGCAGCATTAGATACAGCCCTTCATCCTCTGTGTTGGTTTTCCTACTCTGCCAAATAAACACCAAGTAATGTCACAGTGCTTGCTTTTCCCCATGTTCACAGAAGACCCATGACTCACTATTTTTAATCTCAAACCAGCTGAAATGAAATAAACGTTAAAGACAATAGCAGAAGACTTGCAAAACTGTGAGTTCATTCTTATGTAATAAATAGAAACTCTACCACAGCCCCCTTTCATTTAAAATGCAATGGCATATTTGGGAAGGTACTTTCATTAACAGATTTGGCAAATAACTAGCTAAAAACTCTTGCAATGTCTTTTTTATGGGCAAGAAACATAACTGCAGAAATGAGAGGGTATAGTGTTTATATCGACAATAAAGGTATTTAGAGCTTATTTATGCTTCTTTAAAAAAAAGTCTAAAAATCTGTACCTTATTTTGTGTCCGTCCTCCATAAGCTGCTATCAGGACGATTTTGAAACACTAAGGTGATGGTAAAGCTGGCTGGCATAAATTCTCTCCTCTAAAGAATCTAAAAGGACAGGTTTTGTAGTAAGACATATTAGTTCTTTGTGCTGTGTTTTCACCTGGGGATCTACTCCCCAAGAACCCAGCTGAGAAAATGTGAGAGCATAAAAGCCCATTTCATCTTTTTTCTTCTAAGAAAGAAGCACTCAGCCTGGATCTCTAAGAAGTCTGCAAAAAATGCTCTCTGAAATTACAAATGCTTTTGGTTAGTGTCTCTGACTGTCCAGCCAGATACCATCGTATAAAGTGGTTTATGTTTTTCTTCACAGAAGTAAATCTGTATGTTTCCTAAGAAAAGGAATCAAGCAATGGTAGCTGCTCCAGGATTAAGGTGCTCTGTGCTAATAATGGAAACCTTAAGACAACAACAAATATTTTTCTTGGTTAAAAATAACAGTCTTTAAAATTGTATCCTGTTGAATTCCACACATTCCGTTAGAAAGCAAAATTATCTGAAAACACTCAGGGAAACCAGAAAACCCCCAAATTTGTGTAGGTTTATTATTCATTAAACTCTGTCTCAATCGCAAGTGTAGGATAGGAGATAAATGTGAACAATATTTCATTGTCCAAGTGCCGTGTCACGAGTGCTGTCCCTGGGTGCGTGTGATCCGTGTAGGTTGCTCCTGAACGGGCCCAGCTGTGCTGCAGTGCCTGTCCTGCGCCTGCCGGGGGAGGGACCAGTCTGCTCTGGGGGTCCTACAAAATACTGAATTCCTGTTCTGGTCCTCTGACTAGAAATCATTCAAAAGGCTGAAAAACCTAATGTCACTGGGGCTGTCTCCTTGCTGAAACCACAGTTCAGGGGTAACAAAACAGAAGAAACTGTTCCTACATATTTCACAGAACTTCCCATCTGTCACAATGGTTAAATCAAGTCTGTCAGACTGAAAATCCCAAGTTTTTGAAGGCACTGCTGCCTACTGGTTCTTACAGCTGCCCCCTGGATAACTTACTGCAGACTTGGTTTTATAAGATTTCAAGAATCCCTCACCAGCCATTCAGAGGACTCACAGACGCATTAAAAAACTGAAAACCATTGTCCCAGGCAAAGCTGTGCAGGAAGTGATATAAAAGCCTGCAACAATGAGATGACATCAAAAGGAAGAAGTAAGCAAACAGAAGGCTTTGTGTTTGTCCAGCATAAGGCAGCAAACAGAGCTACAAAATGGCAAAATTATCTAAGCACCATTCTTGTACAATATATGAAACCACACAGCCAATACTCTCCTTTGGTTCAAATGACCTGTGCTAACCCAAGTTTTCATCATCTTGACATTAAAGCCCAGGTCATGCAGCAATGACAATATACAAATACTGCATTCATATAATTTGCCACCATTAACTGAACATTATTTTACAAATAATAAATAAAAAAGTTCCATTTAACGCCATATTATGAAAAAAGCGGCAGATTGCATTTTTACAGCAGCTGCTGGCATAAGCAAGATAGTTATTTTTAATAAGTAAGCACCACAAGGACATAAGTGCCTTGGCACATTCAGAAGTTAAAAAACATTTCAAATGAGTAAACCCCACGAAAATGTCCTAGCATTGACCTGTGTACAGTTTAAGCCTCCGGCTTTGCAGAGTGAAATTAAAACAGCAAGCAGAGCTCCCA
>VZTX01007451.1:0-24988 GCA_013400915.1 Pardalotus punctatus | reverse complement strand
CTCTTCATTTGCATCCAATTTTTTCTCTCTACTGCTGGGGAACTGCTACAGCAGACAATTCACTACAAAAGGAAAGTTTTCTTTACTAGTGTTCTCAAGACACAGAAATAAAAATGAGAAATAGTTTCTGTTGAATGAAATAGCTTAACACTAGACTTACTACCTACATACATTTAAAATGCTCATTCTGATAACTGAACCCTTTCAAAAGGTTTCTTCCCCACCCCCCCAACTGATAATCCTTATATGTTTAAATATTAAAAAACCCAAAAACAACACTTGTACAGAATCTAGGGAGAACAGGAGTTTATTGAGTTTTACCTGTCTGAAAAGTGCTGGTGAAAAGTTGCCATTTCATGCTTTGTCTATAGACAAGGTAAGTCAAAAGAGAAATTGTTGCAAAACCCAAGCTAATTTGAAAACTGAGTGTTTCTCCAGAACTTTTTACCATTCCTAAGTGAACACAAATGTGAGAAGTTTTTACATGAAACTAGTCCTTTTCATTGTCAGATGCAACATCTACACTTAAGGTCCCTCACAACTATTAAAATACTTTCAGGCAGTATTAATACACATAGAAGCAATTAGTCATATCTTCAAGAAGCCAGGTATCCCAGCTCTAAAAGTGCATCATTTAAAACATTAGTAATGGAATATTTTGAAAGAACATCTCATTCAGTATTAATGCATGCCATTATTACAAAAATACTCATTGCATATTGTAGGAACAACAACTTTCTTTTGTAGACAACAAAAAAGCATGCTGAATGGTATCAGATCAGTATAAATCTATTTTTAATGAGGTTTAAGACACTGTTCAAGTCCCATTAAGAGCAGCTTCCTCCAACTGTGCATCAGTGTAGGCTTGCACAGCTGTTAAAGTTTTTCACTAATGTGGCTTAGACTGGCCTCAAACTTAAAGCAGGGCATTAAGACTGGATCTTGAATTTTATAAATCCTTCATTTAATTTGTTTAAATATAATATTAAAAACCACTGTAATAATTAGGTATAAAAGATGTTAAGTAACAAATTTGGGCCTAACTAGCACAACATACAGGTATTTACAGAAATGCAGATTTGTTGTGGTCTTTAATATTAAGACATCAGAATGTGGACCATGTGCTCAAAACCCCCCTTTCAAGACCAAAATAAACAAAAATCTTGGGGAGAAGTAACATAAATTGCATGTCAGCTCAACTGCCCAAGTTACAGCCCAAAAGAATGGCTCAGCCTGGTTCAAAGCAAGCAGCAGTCACAAGTAAACCAAACTGGCTATAGTCATTTTAGCAACTGCACTTTCAGTTACACTGCACGGAATCAACCCCAAGTCAACAGGGGATTTCTGTAAAGCAGTTGATGACACCAATTTTCTAAATGGATGATGATGAAAGACACAGAATGTCCAGGATGAAAGAGCAGATGAAGATGTGGGATGTTAAAATGATGCGACAAAACAGATATATAAATTAAACAGGAATGTTTAATCAAGACAATCCTTTCTTTTTCCTTTTTCTTTTCTTAAACAGAGGTTCTTCAAGAAATTTTTTAATTGGAAAAGCCTATTCCCACAATAGTGAGGCCACTTCTTTCAAGCAGCTCTGTTGTACAACTGTTACCAGGATCCTAAACAATTTAAATTTTCTATTGATATTTCTGAACTAAAAAAATTTAAAATATTGTATAGATTTTATTTGTGCTCCACATATTACAGGCAATCAACAACACAAAGAAAGGTTCAATTCCTCAGCTAGAACACCAAACTCTATACCAAGTATTACATGTACACAATACTTGCACAGTGACAAGCACAAGAAGGTACTAGTTGAGCACTTACTTTCAGAAATCCATACCAACTCTTAAATTTCATTTCAGTTCTCCCATGCCACCCAGTCTACAGTTTAAGGCATCTCCACACAGCCATCCATCCACTGACCCACCCACTCCCATACACACAATTTATGCTGGAGGTGTTTACTCTTACAAAGAAATCACTATGTCAATCAGGTACCATTTATTATTTATCCCTCTAACTGTGTCAGCATTGAGATATGACAGTTAAACCAGTGTTAAATCAATACAATATTTACAGAGCACAGCACATTAAGCTTGAGACACTCACTTGGAGGATAAAACCACATTTTAGAACAGGACAAAGGTCACCATTATTATGTGTTTGAAAACAGCTATTTACAGGTCCCTATGACATAACTATAGTCTGTACACTGTTCCAATGGGGCAGGCAAAAGCAGGATAGGCATTTATTTTAAGGGAATTTAAACATACAATTTGGAAGCATATTATTATGCTACCCTGAACGCCATAAACCACCTTAACATTCTTCAAGGTGGTCTCATATTCTAGAATGGCATGTCCAGCTGATACAAAACAGACAACACAACATTTACTTTGTGGAGAGTACTCCAGCTATTCAGACATCTGAACTTTGAAGGCAATTCGTCCCAGAAACTTGTCACGGTCATCTTCATTTTTTAAATTGGGTGAGCCCAGGATCTTACACTCAATTGCTATTTCTTCTTTGGTACTGTTGGAGTGAATTGCTAGTTGAACAGCCACTAGAGGCTGTAAATAGTGAGCCTAGTAAACAGAGAGATAGGGGAAATACATGAGAGACAGAGTAAGTTAGCATTAAATTAACATTCAATCAATCAGAACAATGAAGAAAAAAGCTAATAAAGAACCCAACTTTTCAAAGCCCTATCTGACTCAGGTAAGACACCTTTTTTTAACCAGGTTAGAAATACCTTCTTCATATTATCAAGTCACAGACAGTATCCTCAAGAGGCATATGACTTTACCCCCTTCTCTTATATTAGGTCCAATTTTTCTAGAAACCTCCAGTGAAACAACCTCAGAAATTAGTGTATTCCAGTCCATTCTCTTGTCTCTTCTGCTTGTTTCGGGTTTCATTCAGCAGGGTCGATGTAATCTGCTATAGAATCTAACTTTTCTAGTAGTGTTTTAAGTGGGCATTTTTCCAAAAAACCATTACTCAACAAATACTAACAAACCTGTTTCCCTTCTTCCCTATCCCATTTACTTGTTCAGCAACAAATCATTCTGAAAGGCACTATCTATCTGTTTAATAGCTTTACACAGAAACCTGTCCTTGAACATCCTGACAGTATCCTTCCTGGTCAGTCATATTTGGTGGAACCAACTACAACTGGTGACTATAACAAAAATTAAAATTTAAGAATGAGAGCAGCATCAATTCTTTTATTTTGTCTACCCAATATTGTACCTGACATCCAACTCAAAGGACAATTTGCATTCTCCTGTGAAGTGCCTATGAATTAAATAGGAGCTTATTATACACTGTTAAGGCAGCATTTTATGCAATGTTCATGAAGTATTTCCATAATTTATTAATATTTTTAGGTCAGTACTGCTGACTGCTGATAAAGCAAAATTATCTTCTTGGTAACAATTCATGTAAGTCAGTGGACTAAATACAACTCTACAGTATTATGTAAGTATCAACCTTGAGTTTTAATTGAAAAAAATTTTGTGTTGAGACTTTTCCCCTCCTCATTAACTTAAGAGACTCTTTAATACATTTTTGTTGGTTTTAGGGTATCTTCTCCACCAAAGAACACACAAGAGAATACTCAAAATCTCCTTTACAAAAGATGATGTCATGGATATCATTAGATATGCCAAAATCTTTAATATGAAGTACTAGTAAGAAGTAGATTGAAGTAACTGCTTTCATTGGATAGTGGTTTTACTAGATCAGAAATTTTCCTGTGCTCACATAAACTTCAGACTGGGAGTGGGAAATGCAGCTAGGCAAGGGTCCCTCAAAACTTCCCAGCTGTAAGGGTGATACCACACTCTGAGTTTTCTAAAAATCAGAACTAAAGTTCCCACACTTCCTCAGGGAGAGAAGTGTTCTCACCATCAAGGTTTTTCCAAAGGGGTACACAAGTATCTATGATGTTTTGAGAACAGATTATACCAGAATAGGCTTTTACTCAATACAAGATTTGGGGGACAAGGGAAGACAGATAGCATCCCTCATTAACTAGGTCAGATCATCTAAAAAAGGGAACATTCTCCAATTGGGGTCAGGGAGTTGGGCTCATTGTACTAAGCAGAGAAAGACAAATAACCACCCTGGACCACAAAATTGTAGATATTAGTACTCCATGGCTCCTACATGAACAAGAGCAGCAACTTTAGATGAATCTTCTTAAATCCTTTACAGAATAAAGTCATTTAACAGTTCCACACTGACATAATATAAAAATTCTGTTGCATAGCCAAGAAATCAATCCAGACCCTTGAGTCCTAGTCAAATACTCAAACTTCTCACAACTCTTCTTACTGCCTCTTCTTCTTCTCAGTATGCTAATGTTATGAGAATTGGGCCTCACATAAGCAAGAATCCCTAAAACCATAGCCCCGGTTCCACATGACAAAGTGAACATGAAAGGACAAGGAACCAAACACTAGGGAGGAAAATAACAAGGGAAAAAAGAAGTTTTTTCTTAATCGGCTAATTCAAGCAAGGAATAGCACTGAATTTTGCCTATCTTCATTATTATCTTTTCATAACCTTTCACTTTCCATAAGAACAGTAGCAAGATGGGAATTTCAGTAAAGTTCTTCATCCCACCCTCTATACAAACTGCCTCCTGACATGTCAAGGTCCATAGATGCTGTATTTTGCATTTCTTAAGGAAACCATGCTCTCCTTCCCTATTCTTTCACACCAAGAATGGGACAGAGTATGTACTGACTCCAGCTGTTGGAAGCATAGGCAGTCAGTCTCTAATTTGCATGCCTAAGTGAATAAATGTGGTACCAATTCAGAACGTGGCAACAAAATGGAAAACACAAAACTACTTGTAAGTAACATGAAAGAAAATGTTGAAGGAAAACAAACTCCTTCCTCATTAGTAAAATCCATGAGAGGATAAAAAGAGGTTATGGAACTACTGCAATTAAGTATAGAATACAATGGAAAAATAACTGACAAAGAAATAATACAAAAATCACTTTGCAACCACCCACCATGGTACACTAAGGATCTAATAGATTTATGTTTTAAAAAGTACTTTTATCTTCAATGGTGAACAATGTTTATTAGACTAAATAACTTGGTCAATAGAGGCAATATAATTTTATATTTTAAAAAAGCTACAGATTTTCTACATAGAGTGATCACAAATTGATGCAAAAAAAAAAAAAAATCCAGGTTTCAAAAGAAACTGGAGTTTTAAATTCTATGTATTCTATGTTCATAAAGTAGAGATTTTGGGGTTCTTACAACAATTTTTAAAAAACCCCATCTGCTACCTTGAAGTCCTTCTTCATAAAACAGGGTAAACAGAAAAGATGATATGCAGAGCCATAAAGAAATATAATCAACAGCACCATAAGGAATTATAAACTTAATATCCTATACATAAACGTCAAGGACTAATTATTAGGAAATGTACTGTAATATGAAAACCCAATTTACTTTTCCTGCCTTTCCCTGAATTCAAACAGACTCCAAAAGATTTCGGTGAGCAAAAAAGAGCAGATGTTCTCAAGACTGCTCATATACAGCCCCTCCTTCACTACCACAGTGCCCAGCTTGTTCGTGTCTGCCAAAGTACGTTTCCAATCTCATCAAGTGCTGTGCAACGTCTGCATATGCAATATTCCTCAGGAGTACCTCATTACAAAGTTCAAACTTCAGAATTAATCTGCTATTAGCAGCTGTAAACGCACACTGAAACCAAACACGGACCATCATGAAGGTGATGGACCATCATACTTACATGCAAGCTTTTCCCATAGTATGGGAAGTACATCAAATCAATTGCACCATTAGGAGGAAAATAATTTATCTGAACCATGCCTTCTTCCTGTAATTTGAGATAGCAACAAAAGCAGAAGTTAACATTTGCTTGCATAAAAATGAATAGAAAATTAAATTATAACCCCACGATAAAGTGCAGGATACCTAAAAAGGGCAACTGACCTACAAACTCGTAGAATAACTCAAAACAGATTTCTTTAGGCAAATGGTCACATGCTGCACACATCTGCTGCAGTAAGGATTAGCAGTACTACTTAAATTAGCAATCAAATCAAAGACAGCTTGCCTTCATACTTGTGTGTCAAAGAAATGGGGAAGGGGGAAGAGTATGGTCCTTGTAATAAGTAACTTAACAACCCAAACCCCCCATACATAAACTAAACTCTCAAGTATCCACAAGCAAGCCTTTGTATTTTAGTGAACTATGTGCTGTTTCAAGCCAGGTTTTTAAGCCTCTCAAGCCCGTAATGATACAACCCTTCACAGAGAAGCACAGACCCCTGTCTGCAGTAGTGTTAGTCCTAACATCAGGTGGTCTCTCTGCCACAACACACGCCATGTAAGAAGAAAGCCAAGTTTAAAGTGATGTTGCTGGAGTTGCGTGTGTCATCACCATCTCAAATGAACAGTACACAGAGATGCAGGCCTTATCCCTGGACTAGCCCCTCCAACCCCAAATCCTGGAATGAGAAGCAGCTACCTACAAAGCTGCTGCCCAATTTCTGACTTAGGAGTCACTCAGTCTGTAAGATATACACATTATGTATATATGATAGTCTGTCCAGACACAGACTATCAGTATAGCAATACACAAACACCCCTCCCTATACATACAACATTCTTCAGGACTGTGTATCCTGCCAGGATATCAAACAAATCCAAACCACTAGTAAATGTCCACATCTAATCTGACTTTTTGTAATAAATTAAATATATTGTCATAACCAAGGAAAATGTTATTAAAACACCCCCCCAAAATGCTAAATGTATCTTCAGAACATAACTGCTCGTTCCATGTAATTCACAACTGCAAAGTGTATCAGCAAGTTTCATTTTTCTTTCTCTATTACCATATACAACAGCTGTAATTTTAAGCAGATGCCCTACAAAGTTCAGAAGACAACTGCAGTAAGTTCAAAACAAATTTGAGAGCAAGACACAGCTCAAGGTTACCTTTTTTCCACCTCTTCAAAAGAAGATAAAATTTTTTTTTTAGGATATGGCTACATTCTCATTCCTTTGCAGTCTAAATTATTGCAATTCTTCAATATATGTTAAGTATTTTGGACCTTGAGCTGGCAAATATAACTATTAAGCAGGAATATGTTGATTTTCACCATTATTCTTTATTTTATTTAAAGCTCATGCAGCTGAAAATACTCACTTTTCAAATATGTTGCCAAAATAATGGTTAAATAATCAACATATGGAATAACATGGGCAAGGTAAATAGAAGTAGTGGTTTCTGAAGCAGGTAAATACAAGGCATGCATGCAGCCATGACGATACACTAAATATATGCATTATGCTATCAGTGCAATAGCAGGGAGGTTCTGGGACATGCAGCTGCCTTGTCTATTGCAACTGCTGGGGGGGGGTGTTCCAGATTTTCTTGAATAAACACTCCTAATTAATATCCCTACACAATTAAATAAAAGCAAACCAAAGAACACCTAAACAAGCTGCATTTGCTGAAGAACTTCAAGAATCAGTCCATTAGTGTCACTTTTTCTGCTTATCATTTAGTTTCCACAAAGAGCTGCTGACAGTCAGCAAATCTAAAAATTGGACAACTTAGCTGGACAGACAGACTTCCACCTCACTAACTGGGTCTTAATAAAGACTGTAATTTAGAAAGAAGAATTTACCAGATGTTGAAATAATATACAAAGACCCAAGGAAAGAATTTGGGCAGGAATGGTCTGTAATCACTTGAGAAAAAGAAATGGAGAAGATAAAGGGCAGTATCTGAGAGTAGAAACTGTAAAACAACAGATTTCTGACACCAAAAGCAAGTTCACTCAGATCCTGAGTATGCTGACAAAAGCAAGGCACATAGTGTCATTCATACAGCCATTCTTCATTCTTGTCAACTAGAAAATGATACCTAACACTAATTCAAGATGGTCCCTAAACAGAAAAGATATATTCTGGAATTTTTTTTTTCCTTTTCTGTAGTTAAAACTAAAAAATGCATCAAAGCTACCAGTTTTCAGTAAAGCTAATTTCAACTTGAAAGAAATACTGCTGCAAGATGTTCCAGCACATGCAAAACTGCACAACTCTGGCTCCAAACTAAAGACCTAAAATGCTGATCTTCAAACTTCTTGGAGAAAGAATCTTTTGTTGGTTTGTTTCTCTTTGGGGAGATTCTCAAGACTGCAGCAGATCAGCTCCTCCAGGGCGCAGCAGGAAGAACCAGCTGTAATGAGTGTCTAACTCTGCAAACACTCACTTCCCTGATCTACAGAAATTACAGTGATGACTGCTTTGACCATGGGAGGGCAGAGGGGGAGGCATCCCCAGCTATAAGTGTGCTGACTCTGGAATCACCCATCTATCGAAAATTTTTCCATTTTAAAAAAATCCCATAGAAAAAGCACAAGGAGAGGAAAGAAGGATGACCTCACAGGAGAATGTGTGAAGAACATAAATTCCACATTGAAAACCTTAAATGACGTTTCAGGTGGCTAAGACTGGCAGGATGTGCAGAGAGAAGCTATCAACCTCACTTTGTATTTCAGAGACTTGTAAAAGCAAAAATACCGTTTAAAGGTCAGACGGTGTTAGGTCCAGGCAGACACTTCTCCAAGCTGCTCTCAGTCCCTGTAGGACTGATGCACAGAAGTTCCACCTGAACATGAGGAAGAACCTTTCTCCTGCGCAGTGACCAGGCACTGGAACATGTTGCCCAGAGAGGGTTTGGAGTCTCCCTCACTGAAGATATTCCAGAACCATCTGGACACAATCCCGTGCAACGGGCTCTAGGGTGACCCTGCTTGAGCAGGGACATGGGACAAAATGATCACCGTGATCCCTTCCAACCTTGCCCACTCTGTGACTCTTAATTGTAAGAAATATTTAAAAACGCAGGTGAAAGGAAAATAAAAATTAGTTAACATCTACAGCATGAACTCTAACTGGTACCTAAGCTTTCCTAAGCAAGGAAATCATGATGAGTTAGGAAGACAGTAGGCTAATAAAATAGATGCATTCGAAGTAGCAAAGCCTGACAAATACTTTCCCTGGAAGGCACTGAAGAACTAATAAGATCAACAATTTTAAAATTCAAAACCATCACACTTGTGTAGATCACAAAAATTCTAACTGGATATGGTAGCAGTACTCTGTACTTACAGAAAGAAGATGCAAGAAAACACATACAATTTTTTTTTATGTATCTCAAAGGGTAAAAAAAAGCAAAAAACCCCACCATGATCAACCAAGCTGTTATCAAACTTACTTTTTTGCTAGTGAAACTAGTTAAAGAGGATAGGAAAAAGTATCATCTGCTTAATATAGTTTTTACTACTGTCTCATAGTGCATCCATAGAAGAAAGCTGAAGAAATACAGTCATAAAATAGGATTACAATCAGTATTTTATAAATCACTTGAAAAACAGTTCTCAACACCAATATAAAGCATTTCTGGTGGAAATGAAGATGACTGCCCTGGACCCTAATCAGTGTTTTCAATAAGGACTTGAGATGCAAACTCAAGTTCATTCATTCATTCATTGATGGCACCAAGCTGTAAGTAGAGCAGAACACTTCAGAGAACTTCATCTCTTTAAAATGATCATTAAAAATGACAGGGTGGGGACAAAGATAGCCATATGAAATTCAAAGCTGTGAACTTCAAGAAATCACATCTACAAATACACACTGGGAAATAACCAGAAGAACAATTTAAATAGTAAAACAATTAAAATAAAGACTCAGTGTATTACAAACTGCAAATTCACCTTGCTTCCAATGTGATCACAAAGGGAGAAATGCTGTCATGAATGATACCTCAGCTAGAGGCCAACTTCTGTCCAGTTTGGGATATCAAGTTACCAAAAAAAATTAAAAATTAGACAAGTCAAACAAAAAAGAGTACTAGAAGTAGAAGGAGCTTAATTGCTTTATTCTAAAAAGAAGTGATTATTTCAAGAGAACAATGCAGGGTTTTGTGAATGGAAGTAAAGAAATCAGTCTCATATAAGAGGAGGAATCATCTTTGCTTGCAATGGACTGCCATGGAGAGATCAAAACTTTCAAAGACTCCACAAAAACAGTATTGAAATCTATGCCTACCACAGGTATCTAGGATGAAGGCAGAAACTCTTACAAGTGTTTGTCTCATTAAATGCTGATGTTTCCCAGCCTACATTTTTATCAGTCACTGGAAGCTAAAAGCCAAGACTCTGCCCCTTGCTCAAGCTACAAACTTACCAACTCTTTCACTGCTCCCCAAGCAGTCTAGGAAAGATATCCATAAGTCAAAGTAATTATTATAATTGCCATAAAACACTCTGTGTAAATCCACTGGTACATAACAAATATGCAAAGATTAGCTGTTATTATCAGTAGGTCATACTTGATTTGAAGGTAACTTTTACTTGAGCGGTAACATTAGTTTCCACACACAGTTGTCTTACCCATCATTTATAAAATTGTCTAAGGTGCACTTGCAGCATGGAGAAAAAATAAAAATATAGGTTATGAAATGGGAAAACAAAATATAACTCACAATAAATAAATAAATAAACAAGACCACAAATAACATGTACGCATTTTGCTCAACTCTAAACCAAGTCAGGTAGCTCAAACACATCTAAAGATGAAAGAACAACAACAAAAAAAAATTTTTATAAGTACACTGAAGAAATTAAAGACACTAAAACTAAATTAGACATAAGGTAAGATGAAAAACACAAACAAAAATACCAAGTCTCTAAGAAGACGGGAAGACAGTGGAATAAACTACTTCATTATTCATCCTAATCACAAGGAAAAGAATCTACACACTTATTTCTTACATTCTGAACTGACCTTAGGTGAACACTGTATTTGTGGTTCTCCTTCAGGCTTTAATCCAATTATCTAAAGGAGAGAAAGTTAAAATATTTACAGAGCTTTTTCACCTTTTCAGTTTTACAGACTGAAATTTGAACCTTTCCCTCACTAAACTCATCAAGTTCATACAGGGAGTACATCTACTCCGTGTCATTTTTATCTGAACACAATTTTAAATTAGGACTAAGCTTTAAAGTATTACGTTAAATAGTTTACTCAGTTTAACTCAAATAGTAACAGTAGTCACAAAGTACTGTTTTCTTATTTTACATTTAGCATGTAACATTAATGGCTCAAACCAGTTAGGAATTCAAGTAACATGTAATATCATTGAAAAATCAAATACTTAGTAAAGTTTTTATCACCTTTCACAGTTTAGGAGTTACAGAATGCATTAGACTCTAGTTAGAGTTCTAGAACACAGACGAAGTACAACACTTTACTTTGCAGAGTTTTCTAGAATCTATTTCACAGAACAGTAAGTAAAATCAAAGAGCACTGTACTTCTTAAAACAGGATTCAGATAATTTGATACAAGTAGTCAAAGTCAATACTTGTAAGTATTAGAATGGTCAAAAAGGTCATTTCATATTACTCTCTGAAATTTCTCTGTTTCAGTAAATTACACTGTTCTAGAAATGCAAATATTTTGAGTAGCAAACTGAACACGTATTTCAGTCCTTTCCACAGTATTTTTTTCATACAGCAGTAGCTGGGAGCACTTGTACTAAGAATTAAAAATTATTAGTAGGCACTTACTCTGTTCATTTTCACAAGCACACAGGGAGTTCCTCTAGAATAGCCAAAATTTGGATCTTCCTTCCCAGAGCATTGTCCAAGATCAGAGAGGCTAAATCGACAAGCCTTTTTAACAGCAGCATCATTCTGATCAAAGATCTTTCCCCGTGTACAGTCTATGTTTTGGGACTGCTTTGAATCATTGTATGCTATGAAACAGAAATAGCTTGTAAATCAATGGTATAAAGCATGTAAGTAGCCAAAACCTGCAGATGCCTATATAACTAATTTATAATTTAAATTCCCTAAGAGTTTTCTCAAATAACTATTTTCAGAGCACTACATCTCTTACATCCATCTTAACAAAAACATTTTCAAAGCCTATAGAGAAGTAGCAGTATACTTGAATGAAAAAACAGATTATCACAGAAGAATTAATACTTTCCTGCTTTGCAAATTGTAACAATAATCACAACATCATTAATTTTTGTACATAAACTAATTACATATTCTAAGATAATAATGTATTAAAATATAAACAATCAAGTTTTTACCTGGAAACTCAACCAGTTTTCCCTTTGCACGTATTTCTTTTGCAAATGCATAGGAAAATGCAGAAGTATTTCAATCACTAATATTAAACTGCCTCTACATTTACATCAGGTAGTATAATTTATGCTATACTAACATCCCAAGCTGCTTCTTCCTTTCTTGTGTTTCTGAAGTGCACAGATCACACTGTCACAAACACTAAACTATTCCCATTCAAGACACTTTGTTGTTTCTTCTCCTCCCTTACACCTCAGCTCCCAGCTAACAGGGTAGAATGGGGAAAGGGAAAGTTCATCCTTGACGCAAAACCGACAGAACTGCAGGAAAGGTGGGTAGTCATGAAATGCTGTATTCCTCCCAGCAATCCCTGGCAGAGCTCTGAAAGAAAAGCCTACTCACAGAAGCTTTTAGTAGGCACCAAAACTATGACTAAGGAGCGATTCAAGCATGGCTGGAGCTAACAAAGCAATTTATGCACACAGGTGAGATTTCGCAGCATCTTCTTAATACTGACTTACAACTTTTGAGGGGTTTAACTTCTTAGTATTTCCAACTGATTTCCATATAATTAGAGTAAGGGAATGTACAGGATCATACATAAAATAGTGTATGACAAACTAGAGATTTTGCCATCCTTCAGACTTGGCCTGTGTTACCTTTTCTCCAAGCTCTAAATTTAGTGTTTTAGTTTTTCTGTCTGTAAATACTGTGTACCTGGGTAAAAATCAATAAATTGTAATTAAGTTAATCTTTGTGTGCCTCATGTTTTCAAACAGACACTTAAGTTCTTCAGACTAAAGTACTCTCACTCCGTTACCAAATCATTTAGATTAGGACTAATCAAGTAAGTGTTGATAAACTTTGTCTCTAAATATAAGACCTATGTTATTTTACATTGAATTCTTTTGGTATATGAAATTTCTACATCTTACCTGATTTAAATAACTACATCACCTAAAACTCTCCATTATGTTCTGCACTATTCTTCATGCTCAGGCTCCTGTCCAATATAGGATAAGTCCTATACTCACCTTTTCTGTTATGTGTATAGTTTTATAACATTAGTCTCCATTAGCAATTAGTAACTACAAACAAAAAAATGAAACTAATACACTCCAGATTAAGACTCCTGAATTACTTGGGCAGTTTTAAGTAACTTACTTACATTCAAGGAAGTTTTTAAGTGTAGTAACATATTCTGAATATGACTGGCTGTCACTCTTGTTAAAGTAAAATTCCAGTGCAGTGTCTGGCTTTGGTGAAATCATAAGTCCTTAAAAAGAAAAAGTGCAAGTTAGGAACTAAGCAACTTACCTTTTCTACATTATTCTATCCCTTACTCAAATATCCATAAATTGGAAAATGTCTATCTGTAAGGAAACATTAATGTAACCCCCATATTCCACAGTACTGGAAGATACTTTGTGTTTGAAGCCAGTTATCAAAATCAGCAGTACATTAATTAATACTTAAATCTAACCCAATGTATAATTGCAACTCACAAACCAAACCCAAGTGATTAGGAAAAGCAAAATCAGCAGTTTAATCACTGTCAAGCAAAGATTTTTACTGATCCACTTTCCACACTCAGCAAATTAAGCTTAAAAAATGACTGAAAAAATACCCAAAAGCACACCCAGAAAACCTTCAGCTCAAGCAATGGTTCAAAGCTTTAGGCAACACAGACTGAAGCTATGATTATAGTATTCTCGCAGAAACCCAGAAAAAACAAAGTATTTTTAAAAATTTGATTATGCACAAAGGTGGCTTGAAAGTTACCCCACTCAAACCAGACAAGCCAAGTTAGTTCTCAGTCTTCTCCTCCATCTCCTCAAACAGAAAGTTTAGGTGCCACCTGTGCCATGGAGAATACAAGACACTTTATGCAGCCACCGGGGCACGGCTCAGCCAGGCCTGGGAGCTGCCTCCCAGACTGCCCCAGCACGAGTGTCCCTGTCCCCGGGGGAACTGCGGCTCCACGCGGCTGCTGGCCGGGGGCACTGCGGCAGAACCAGCCACAGCAGGGAGCCAGAGCTGCAGGAGGAACAAGGACATGGAGCACCAAAGGCCAGATCCAGCTTCGGCTGAAGGGTGGAAAAGGCTCCCAGTACGGCCCTCTCGAGAGCTGAGCTGTCCCTGCTTCCCAGCACACGGGCCAAGAAAGCTGCAGAGTTAAACCTGAGGGATTTCTCGGGAGCAAATGAAAGCAAAAGGAACACTAACACAGCTGTGCCACCAGGAGCTGTCACTAACACAGGTACCTGATGCTTCTATTACTCATCACAGCTTCAGCAGCAGATCAAATAGCACTACACCACCAGATACTGGAGCACAGATTAAATCTGTTCAAAGAAGAATGTATGACTGATTGCTTTATTCACACTACCTTAAGGTAACTCTTATTTAATAAAAATAATAACACAGATAAAAACCCTGCAGTTGTGATTAACAGGTAAGTGTCTGTGCATCTGTCTCTTCAAGTATAGCTGAGAATGGACATTGAAGTTCCACAAAATAAAAAAATCTGCAACCAAATAAACATAAAACCACCATAATCCAACCTGTATTTTATCAGATTAATATTCTTAGTTAAGAGTATTAAAATGGTTTGATAAAAGTAAAATTTGGCATGAAGGAAGAAGTTGCAATTACACAGCAACTGATTGTATCATCTTAGGATGCCACATAGTTTTCCTATCCTCTGGCAAAACCAACTAAAACTAGATTCCCAAATGAAACAAATTTAAGGCAGAAAACAAATATAAATAAATAAAAATAAAAATTTTTTTTAAAAGCAGCTGAAAAAACCAAAACCAAAAAAACAGGCCTTCTTTATACAAAATAAATATTTAAGAAGGTTAGACTGCAGTGGGAAGATAAAGTTAGGTCACTGTAGTTAACCATCACAGTAAGGTTTTAGAAAACATGTCAAAAGTGCAGTTAAGCAGCCCAGGCCTATTAAGAATTTACCTACAGAAATGGCCATGCTTCTCATCCAAAGGCAGAAATTATTTACAAATATTTGCAACTGGGAAATAAAAAAGGTATATACTTGAAATTCATCACAGCCAAACATCTTTTAGCTTTCAAAAAAACCAACCAGATATAATTTAATATTTTTTATTCTAGGTCTTTTGTAGGATTCCAAATAAATCATAAATCCTCTTTTCTGCAATAACAGCAATTAAATTATTTCCATGGAAGCCACAAGTAAATGCCTTAATGACTGACAGTCCATATAAAACTACAAATACTATTTTGACTGCAGATTACTTTGCACCATTAATTTCATTTTCTGGCCTTCCCACTGAACTGGGATTCAACAAAATTAAAGGCAATTAGTAGCAGGGCTAAAAAAAATCACTAAAGGGTTTTTACACATTAAGGGCTTTTAGGGAATAAGAGATTATTATCTACAGAATTATCATGTAAATTAAGGACTTAGATGGTATTTTTCAAAGGGAATATGACAAAATAACCAAACTAGTCATCAATGAATGAAAAAAATAATATGAAGAGATTCCTTGCTTCAGGGGAACTTCAGAAACATCCTACAAAGAAGGGACTACTCCACTTCCAGTGGATTACAGTCTGCCTAAAAGCTATGGTGTAAATTCTGCAGAAAAAGCTATTTGAAGGACTGATGCATAGACTGTAAGATGCAGGACTTGAGCTCTTCTAGAGGAACAGAATTACCAGCCTCGGCACAGGATCACATCTAGGATTGTAAAAGAGATTCCATTATATTACAACTCCAAGAAGGATTTAAAATAAAGGTTTTTAAATCATCTGGATTTGATTTATACTATTACACCCCAATGTACAAAGCAATTCAAGTATCAATTAGATAACAAATCAATTGTGAGATTTCCACGTATGTTTAACATAAGAGTAGAACCTTTGACCTACGGCATCCAGGTTTTGTGTGTAGATTTTTTTTTTTTTTTTTAAGAATTTAAGTTTACAGCCAGGAACATTGTATGTTTCACTGCAAGTGAAAATGACAGTGTTAAGGAGAAACATTAAAACAGAACCAAGCAATTTTATTAACTTTAATGTATGAGTTACTGAAAACATGGTTAATAAAGATATTTAATTCAGAAATGTTGCAGGAATTCATCAGTTAAAAACGAATTATGGCATATATACTTTTTCAAACAAACATCCCTTATGACTTATTTCAAAGCCAAGGAAAAGAAATACCCTGAACTGCAAGAGAGAAGAAATGTCACTCAAGTCCAGCATTAAGCCACAGCTACCCACAGCTCCATCCACTACCACAGTTCTGACGTCCACAACAGACACAATGGAAATGGGGAGAAATGGTCAACTAAGCCACAGGTTTTTTTCCTCATTTATTTTTTCTTTTGTTAATTATTCTTTCCAGCATCTAGCCCATTCTTAGCTTGAAAAACCAGCACAAATCCTCAAAATCCCTTACAATATGACACTTGTTGAAGGCCAGAACACTATACCAAAACTAATTCTGTCCAGAATCCAGAGACGTTTATCACACTGGTCCAACTGCAACTTGGCCGCACAAAGATCCCTGCACCATCTCAAGTGTGGACAGAGCTGCAAGATGTCAGTCAATTTTGAGAGCTTTCCATTCAAAAAAAGGAAACAGCATTTTAAAAAATAATGTTGTCTCACTTCCACCAAAATATTATTATTGTTTAACGATTTTCTTTTGTGGTTTAAACATAAATTTGGTGTCTAAGACAAGTTATTATAAAAACTGAGATATCTTATTAAATTTTAAGATGACCCAGTAAGTTGCACATACAAATCAAATACTTACACATTCTCCAGAATTAGTTACTAGAAAACACTAATCTCTTTGGTGTAGTTAAGGTATGTAGAAGCATCTTTTGAATCTTTCAGAATAAAAATGTTTAATATTTTTCAAACATGGAGATATACCAAACCCAAACTTATAATGGCAGATTCTTGTGATATATTTACACCAATCTTCAATAAAAAGGTAAAAAAAGGTGGGAGGGAAAGAAAAAAAGACAACCACCTTATTACTCATTCTTATTTGTATAGGAGTTTTTCTTTTTTAATTTATAGCTCCTTGAAGCAGCCAACAGTGGCAGTACACAAAGGAAGAAATAGTCCCAGGAAGCAAGACACCACTTTTAGTAGCAACTACGAATTACACAGACTTAGCTTCATAATAAAACAGGACCCCTCTATCTTTAGTGGATCCCTACATAACAGGTCAACACCCCCTGAAATCCACAGACATTCCACATCAGTTGGAAACTACCTAATACTCTAACAAAAACTCTGCAAAGACTTCTGTCCCACAGTCCTTACATGCTCTGGAGCAGATCACACCCATTGCACAGCCTTCCTGTACCTTCTGCAAAGTATCAGATACTAATCAACATGTCCTTCCATCTGATCCAACAGAACTGGTTTAGAGCATCATTAAAGCAATTTGATTAAATTATAAACCCACTTCAGCATATTGTGCGGATCTGCAGCAAAACTGCAGTCTACATGACAAATTCAACTGAAAGGAGCTTAGAGTTAAAAACAGCAAAAGTTAGTAAATACACACAAAGAGCTACTGCCTGAATTTATGCTATAAACATATATAACTTGCCTCACACCAAGTTTTACCTTTGCAACCTGCAAGTAACTGAATAATGATCACAGTTTCCCATACTTTTGTTTATACTTCAAACAAGCTCTCAAATGCAACTCAGTTGTTAAACCAGACAGAGGATTATGAAAAAATAAATACAGTGTTACCTGGACTGGAAATACGGTCACGGTATTTTGGTATATCACTGCTCAGTGTCTGAAGCATAACCCACATTGTGAATGTGAAGAGTGCTGCTAGGAAGCCATAGAACACCAGATAGAATAGCAAGATCAATCCTGTAAAGAAAAAACCAAAGTTACTGGGTTTGTTTCATCTAATTCTATTACCTATTTTGAAAATCAAAATGAGAAATAAGCAATACAATGTTTGTAGTCATAAATAAGCCTCTAGCATACATATGTAATGCACAGTACACAATAAAGCATACAAAGAGGTTTTCTTAATACTTTCTGATTCTTAAAGCTTACAGGGCATTTTGGCATCTCTATTTTTAAGAGAAAAGCATTAAAAACCACTCTTTGTGCTATTTAGGAAAGCTGGCAAAGATGACTAAGCAGTGCGTTAGGGAAAAAACAAAGTTTCACTTGTTTAAGGGAATTTTAGTTTCCTATCTGGTTGTTGGGAAGATGAAAGAACTGAATGAAAAGGTAAAAGTATTACACGGGATCCAGACCAGGGAGGAAGCAGTTGGTGCTTTAATAACATATCTGATATTTAAGGGAACTCCACACAGAGCAGTCCTTCGCACATGTCCTGTTACAAGAGACTCCTCGAGGTGAAAATGCTTTCTGCCACAAGTTTTTGAAAACAAATCAAGCCTTCTCTTCAGATTTAGCAAGCCTAACACACACACTTGCTTTACCAATCCACCTCTGTCACCCAGCAACCCCAGTGAATTCACCAATTACACCTATGTTACCAGCTTCAACTTGGTATTGAATGCCCAGTTAATGAAACAACTTGAAGTGTGTGTGATTCTGTTTTAAGACTGAGCACCTGAGACTTAAGGACCCACGCACAGACACGGTCAAAAAGAATGGGAGCGATTAAAAGTACTGAGGGAATTGAATGCTTGAACTGAGAGCCATCTTCAAAACCTCTGTAATTCAAAAATGTAACATATGTTGACATAAATTCAATTTTTACAGAATATTCTGGCTGTAAGGGTGCTATCAGAAGCCAGAGATGTAACTCGGGTATGAAGATAAGCACATCAAAACCATTATGCAACATCCTACCACTGACACTTGATTACGTGAGAGAATCAAGTGCAGAACCTTTTAACCTTTCATAGAAAAGAGCAAAAGCGAACATGGCTGTGCCCCAGTGCACTGTCCAGTGGAAGATGATGGAAGCCTAAGCCCTGGCTCCTGTCCCAGAAACCATGCTTGCATTTTGCACTGAAAATAGTCTCTAGTGTACTATGGTCCCCAGAAAACCATGACTGCTAAAAATCCAAGTACCTGTTTTACTTCTCCCAAAAGAATTCTGTGTACATCCATTAAAGTAATTATGTGATTCCCAAATTCTTTACTGCAAGTAAACTTCTCAACAGCAACCAGCTCAATGTTAGTGGATTTTTGGTTTGGTTTTAGTTTTCAATTTCACAGGTTGAGGAAGTTACCTACCAATCTGCAATAATCTGCAAGTGATCAGCTATTTAAAATACATTTGAAACCACTGAGATGTAATATCCTATGCAACGATTAGAAGTAGCAAAGTATGCAAACACAAAAACAAGCTTACTCTATAATGAACAAGACAGCTGGACAACTATTGTAAACAATCACTAAGGCTATTTAGAAGCTATTTAACTAAAAAAAAGAGAACATGAAAACAAATAGGAGAAATTCTAGTCAACAAAAGCCATTAGAAAAGTTGCGTCTGTATTTGGCACAGCAGCAATTTGTTTTACCTATAAGCTTATAATTGCTTTAACTGGATCCAAAACAGAACAAGGATCTTCTGATTAATATCCAGTGTGTTCTGGGTATCACAAAACCAAACAAAAAAGCTCCCTTACAAAACCTCTGGTCAGCTCTCATTTTTGATCCATACAAGTTAATCAACTACTGGATACACTTTCATCAAACTGTCTAGAAAGTACACTTTCTGTCAAGTGACCAAGACATTCATCAAACAGTCCCAATGGAACAGAAGAATTTGACATGCAAGACAAGACAAGCAGCTTCTGTGGCAAGTAGCATAAAAGAAAAAAAACCAGGGAAAATATTTCAGAATACACCTGTATTTTAATTTCTAAAAAATATGCCAAACTTCATTAGAAATAGAAGAAACTGATGAGCATAAAACAGGCAATAAGACCACCATGACATGCAGTTCTAAGCAGACATGGCCCTAAGAACAGTCCTGCTTTGGGCCAACACTACTACGTCACCTGCATTACTGTCCCAGAGCCGACCCTGAAGGGCAGGTCCCAGAAGGGGCAGCTGTCCCCCTTCGCCCCCTCATGGGGGCATTGGTGCCCTACCCACCTACACAACCCCTCAATCCAGGGGGGCCAGCGGGGCTGGGACCCCTTCCCCACCACGGGCCACAGCAGGGTGGCACCGGGAAGCCCTCACACCCCAGAGTGAGCACCAGTACAGGGATAATACAGTGACCCCACCCCATGGTGGAGACTGAAGTGCCAACAGCACCTCACCCAGTCCCTCTCCCTTCCAGCAGGATCCCAACCACCAGGGATATGCAGCAAAACACCAGCTGGAAAGGCTGTTTCTATTCACAGCCCCGAAGCTCTGCTAGCCTCCCCCAGCAAAGCACATGCATGCTCACACACAGAGATTATTTTTAATCTTTATTTTAACATAGCTTGTAAATGCACGGCAGAACGCTGACCACTAAACTGACCCATTTACACTACTTTGCCACATTAAAAACAGGGGAAAAACAAACAACAAAAATCCCCTCTGCAACTTCCAACCGCCCCAAACTGAGTAAGCTGCTCTTTGTGAGCCTATTAGTACTAATTATCCTTAGCTAATCACAGTGAGCAAGCCATAACCTGTCAAGAAACTCTGCCAAAATAACTTCACATAACACTGGATTTCTTGTCAGGAAACAAGATGTACCCAAGTAACAGTGAAAAGCTATCCTCCATGTTTCCTCCAAGCAAAGTACAGCTTCTACATCTAACATGCAACCCAATTCAATTGGTGTAGAACATTTTGTACACCAAAACTATAAAAGAAGAAAAACTCAAAACCAAAATTCTGCATTACCATTTACCTAGTTATTTTGGTTTTTCTTTTTGCAGAGCATCACAGCACCAAAAACACTTCTTCATATTCATGGACAAGCAAATCAAATCTGGAAAATTGCTATTTCTGAACTAACACATTGGTAGCATCATTAGCTAGAATTCATTTGCAGAATCAAAACACTTCTCCACTGTGAAAATTAGAATTTCTGACTGCTGAATGCAAGGTATCACATACCTGGCCACCACTTCTATGATGAATACAAGCTTTCCAAACTTTACATGGCAAAAGCAATAAAAAGCATGTCAGTCTGGCATAAATCAGACTGGCAAATCTACCTGTATGTAATACATAGGTAGATATATACAGGTATCAATATAAACACTCCCACACAAAGCGGGGAACAACTATTCAATATTACCTGCAACAACAAAAAATATTTTTATAGTTTGTTGGACTCCATGCTGCATTGATCCTATCACCTGCATAATTGTCCTTCCGCATCTTTAACTAGTGGGATTTAAATACCCAAGTAATGTTCCTGCTGACTACTACCAGTGCCAGGAACATCAAGGAGTTTTAGTCCACCTGTAGATGAATTTCCTTACTTTAAGCTAACATAACAATACATATAAAATAATCACTAATCATGCTTCAACTTTGTTTCTTGGGCACTAAAGAGTTACTGTTTTCCAGATTTGGAAGACAGCAGAGAGAGGAAGAGAAAGACTTGGAAGAAATATAACCTCAGTCCCATGTTGTATTTTACATCGCAATAAGCCAGGGCTCCACACAGAACATGGCTACACCTCAGGAGACAATAAAAATTGTCAAGTGCAACATTTGCTAAGAATCACACAAGCCAATGTCTGATGTCATGATTAAGCATTTAGAACACAAACACACCCCCCCAAATACGCTTACTGTACTACTAGAGGTTCTGATATCTGCAGGAAGAGAAGGCGAGATGCCTTTTTTCAGAGTGATCTGCACCAAGGAAAATATTCCACTGCAATGGCAGACAGAGATGTCAGAATGTTTCATATTACACTCCTCTTGAAGAAAGCCAAATCGCAATAAATCCCTGCTCAAAACACCAATAAAAGAAGATGGAACAACCATGTCAAAAAAGCAGTTAAAACTCTGACAGCACTGTACATCCAACCAGCAATTCACTGAAGATGAAAAAAGAAGCAAAGCTGGATCCTTTGTTATGGCAGCCAACAAGAGCGTATTTCCACTGACAGTGTGGAAAGCTTTCCTAAAAATAAGTTGCTGGCTTTTGTTGGTGGGGTTCCTATTTGTTTGTAATTACAAGCACGTATCTGTGCACCAAAGGATACAACTAAGCATTCAAATGAATGTTCAGTAGGTCCAAATTTCTATGTACTTCAAGACAATGCCACCTCTACCTTAAACACCTTAACACAACCAGCTTCACAGAAAGACTTAAATACACTTGACATGACATCTAGTGTGACCAGAGATTAAGTACTGCTACAGTCTTCACTGCCCTTTTTCTTTGGCACAAATTATTTTTCTGTAACCTTGTGTGAAAAGAATTAACTATCTTGTAAGACAATGCACAAGTCTGAGTGTGCAGTGAGCACCCCATTACAGGACTTTGACGACGATCTCACTCCATTCTTGCTCTAACTCAGTACCTTGCCATTACAGGCAGAGACAGATGCTGATCTTCCTTCTACCTGCAGGCAGGCCCCACCCAGCAGTCTGCCCAGTCCTCCTTTCTCTGCCCTACCTGATTAAACACTGGGTGGACCCCAGGACCAGCCCTTCTTCCCATCACCTCTGCGAGGACTATCTGCACTCCTCATGCCTTGTTGCTAAGAACACCACAGCCTCAAGTCTGCAGTTTTTCCCAGTATTTTCTGTCTCTTTAATACAAAAAATGATTATGCCAAATAATTAAAAATAGAAGAGTTTGGGGGAGAGTGTGTGTAGGTTTGGGTATCAATTTGTGAAAGATTCAAACTGAAGTATCCCTCAACTCCGCAAAAAAATAAAGTGAAAGTCTCTAATTTTTTCTGCAGGAGGAGACATATTTTTTTGGGTTTTCACCAAGATGTAAAAGACAACCCTTTACCAAACTCTAAAATGTAACCTCCCTTACATGACAAAGGAGTATAGGAGCTGCATGTGTTTGATCTTTTCCTAAATCCTGATGTGGAAATGGCAGATAGAGGAGTAGTCCAATGCCATAGCACTGGGATTCACAGAGAATCTCTGCCTTGCAGTTACAACCTACAGAAGCTCCCGGGACTGTGTCAGACTAGGGCAAAACATGCACATACTGTGAATAATTATTTAACGGTTTTTCTACTGCTCATGTCTTATTTCTGTGAGGAAGCTGTCTTGAGACAAGAGAAATACACACAGCAGAACCAGAGCCAGCGGAATTCTCATTGTGCTGCCCCTGGAGACATGACAACCCAGCAGACTGGCAACCAGAGCTCGTCTCCTACCTCCTCACCTTTCAGCCAAGAGACCAGCAACAGAAAAGGAACAGCAGACAGGGAGACAGCTCTAAGCTCACACCTCTACTATAAGAGCAGAAGTGAGACCAAACCCTGCATATTCTCCTGTGCCAACAGAGCCATGCAATTAGTGTACTGCCATTAAAAAGTAAAACTGAACAGCCACACACCATGCCCCAAAACAGTCAAGACTATAATTAAATTAAATAAGTACAGTATGTTAATCACAGAATGCCAAAACAAACAAATACTGATGAAAAAATACACTGCTAATTTAGTGCTACTGAGCATTCACTTCCTAATGTCCAGGCTGAGGAAATGGTATATACCAGTAACCACATGCCAATCACCTAAACTACTAAATAAAACTTATAAATGAAGTAAAATTATTTGAGTTGCCTACACAAAGTCAAATTATTTCCTATAGATACTTTCTCAAAAGCATCTTTTATCAAGTAGCCATAACTCAATTACCAACCAAGTAATCTCAATTTCAAATGTTATCCGGTGGCCTTGGACTAACACAGACTACTATCATCCTAAGTGACTTATCTTACTAGATAGGTTTAAACAGAGAAGATGGTTTCATCCTCACTTTTTTTTTTTAAACTTGCAAGCTATTTCTAACATATCTACAGTCTGTGCTTCTCAGACTCATGACACAGCCAGACTTCTGCAATCCACACACCCAGCCCACGCACTTGAGGAAACCTGCCTGTAGAGAAAGATCACTAGACAACAGCACAGTGGAAATTTCCTATCCTTTGCTATTCAACTGGCAGAGTAGCTGCAAGCTCTTATTTCCATCTGAATGGAGGGAAACTCCTGTCAGAGCTCAGGCCCTCTCCTGACAGACAGGAGACATTGGCATGGCAGAGAAAGCACACCCCATGCAAGGTCTGCTTCAAGCTCCTCCTCGCTATTTCAACATCAGTATTCATTGAGATCGTGTCAAGGCCAAGGATGTATTGGCCTGTTCCTTTACACCACGCTGAGATTCTTGTTGGTTTTGTAAGCACAACTATTAAGTATCCCGACTACATCCAAGTTTTGGGAGGAGACGCAGCATTTTCTGAAGTCCGTAAATATGTCCCATGAGGGCTGAAGAAACATCCTAATATTAAGCATTTGTACAACTGTTTAATATGAGAAAACACACTCGGAAAATCCAAATATTTTTATTGGAAGCAATGAGATTACGATAACATGCTTTCCAGCTCAGAGAAAAGCAATGGGATGACTACCTGAAAATAGGAAAACAAACACTGCCTTCACAGGCTTTACAGGAGAGCCTTCATTTAAAGCTTTCTTTAAGAAAATAAAAGGCCCAGAAGCCCTACGCTGGAATAAATTTAGCACGATGACGCACAACGACACACAACGATCACTTTCTGGAACTGGGGCTCATGAACTTTTGGAGGGGGGGGCAGGGGGGGTTGGGGATTTTCCTTTACTCTTCCTCCCCGACC
>VZTX01007443.1:0-15945 GCA_013400915.1 Pardalotus punctatus | reverse complement strand
TTTAATAAAGGAGATTCACAGAGCAAACCCCTCCCACAACTCTTCGACTTTTTGTGTGCCTGTGCCTACATCGCCTTCCTGTCGCTCCCCCGGAGCCAGCCCACCTCGCTGCGACCCACCCGCAGATTGCCCAACCGCGGCTGCACCAGGAGCAAGCTCCCCGGGCACGCAGAGCCAGCATCCGTGGCCAAGGGCAGCTAGGATCTGCCAGGCAACAAAATAATATTTTGCTTCTATAAATCAGACATGAACAGATCATGGAGACCTGCACATACTGATAATGCTGAGGCTGAGCTTCAAAATACAAGTCAGTCTGTTGGTCATATATGGAACCACATATGGGGTCTGAAGAAGAAAGCAAGGAAAGATTTAAGTGTTGCAAATAGCTTTTATAGTCTCATCAGTCAGTGTAGAAGCTAATAAACCCCAAAAAAGACAACTCAGTAACAGATTTCATGGTGAAGGGCAGTAGAAATTCAGGGTTATAAGGAAAAAGAGAGTATATGCTGAATGGAATAGAAACACTCTGGAAGGCTCTCTGAAACAGTCTTTGATTCCTTCATGTGCCTTAGATTGTTCTCATCTTTAAATGAACTCTGAGTCTATTTCACCACAATTTGATCTTTGTAGTCATTAGCTGTGTATTATCCTTTCCTTCTCTCCTTGTCCTACAATTTCATTACACTATTTTTGAATCTAGAAATGCACTGTTTGAATATTTGACATTTTATACAAACTAATTTCTAGTCCTACCTCTTTCTCATGCTCCTGCTCATTAGTCATCAGAAATTTTATTATTAGGGAAGAGTTTCAGGTGTATATTGTTATCTCTAAAGATTGGGAAAATAAAGCAGTAGAGAGATTTCCCAGCTTCCTGATTTGTTTCACCATAAAAGCCAAAAGGAAATCCCCCTTCTTAAAAGCTCCAAGTAATCTTTAAGGAATCCATCAGAACAAATTCCTTTTGCAATGTGGAAATATAGGTGCTATTTGTCATCCAACTTGGTTAGGACTTGACTGTGTAATCCTTAGCCATATTTTTACCTTTTCGTTGCAAATAAGTCTGGCAAAATCTACAAAAGCGAGTATGAACTGTGAGGGGACCTCTAAAAATTATAAACTGTGTTGTTACGCAGCATCTGAAGCATATCTCCATTTATCTGTAACTATGTTTGAATGCATTATACTCTGCCTGGAGCTCTTCTGCTGCTGTATCAGCCCCTTTTTAGCATCATTCCACTGAAACAATTCTAAGTGTTTCTTCAAAGTAGAAGAACCATACTTTGACATGATTATGAAAACTATAGAAAATTGAGATTCTAAAAGGAAGATTCTTTCTACTTTCATTCCTCCTCTTCTTACAGTTCCTTTTTTTCCATGTCCTGGAAACATCACAAGCTGTCTCAGAAACACCTCCACTGAGTGGCAAGGTCTCTAATGCTGACATTTTGCATGAACATAGTAACTATACACAGCAATGATTCAATGTTGATGAAAATTAGTAGTTGAAAGTTTGTTTGCCTACAAGAAAAATAATCAGTTTATTCAGCGTCTGAAAAATGGGATTGTAAAACTATTTTACTAAAAATTACTTTTCTATATCTGTTACACAAATTCACACTTTTAAGTAAAGTAAATCCATTATCAGTAGACTTCTAGATGAATTAAATGGATATTTCTACTAATAGATTTACTACTTTTTAAAATGTTATTTTAGTAATAAAATTAGCCTTCATCCTGTAAACTTTTTTAGATACTGCTGTTAAATGTTTTTCAGTCCATATGATGTCACTGCCCGCTTGACCGCCCAGATGGTCGGCTTGCAGGACAGGGAACACAAGTGCCCCGGCAGGAGGCCGCTTTGTGTGTCCCTGGTCCCGGGCTCCCGCTCTGGGAGCGTCTGCAGGGAGCTCGCTGAGCACAGCAGCAGGCGATGACAAAGTAGCGAGACTCAGAGACAAAGGAGATGAGAAGGGTTCTGTTGCCCCGGCGACCGAGCCTTTATTCCCAGAGAGGAAAAAGAACCCGCTAGGAAAGGCAAACGAAGAACAAAGGCTGTCCATTATGGAGGGTTTTAAAGGGAACAGAAAGGGGCGGTCTAAGGGGAGGAACAACGGATCAGCCAACAGAAAAGGATTACATAACCACAGTTATCCAATCAAACGAAATAAGGGGAGGGGTACATTCAAACTAACCAACGGAGGTACAAAGAACAGAGAACTTTCCAGAAACTGATGCATATGAAGATTACCTAAGACATATGAAATAACTGGGAGGGGAAAGGGGTGTAAACTAGGAGGGGAAAGGGGAGTAACCTAAGCTTGATATACAACTTAAGGGATGGGGAATGTGGGGGATTCCCCAGCCTCATCTTCTCCTTCCTCCTCTGGCTCACTGTCTTTAGGAGGGAAGTCAACCCAGTTTATTTCATGGATTTTCATAGAAAAAGGAGACTGGGTCACTGCCACAATATGATATGCAATACTATTAATATTCTTGTTGTGGGAAGCCACTGAACTGTTATTACTGTATGGTTCTGCTTCATGCTAAGACAGCCCCTGTTTTATGGAATTATCTGGCACTTATACCACGATCTTCTTGTAGCTCCTCAACTACAGCAGCACCTTAAAAAGCACCAAGATCTTCTTCATCCTCTTCTGTTCCTTCTCTTTCCGTCTTTTCTCTGCATTTTCACTCTGGGATTCATTCATACATACAAGTGCTTTCTCAGTTTACACAATCCCAAGCCCTATACATATGATTGTATTCAAAAGCCAGACAAAATGAACATGAAGGGTGTTCTGCATGCTCAGGTATGAAACAGATTTAAATTTTCACATGAAGTGTAAACCTGTTATTTGGGGATTATTTTGGACATTAGGAATAATCTGGTCTCCTTTGCAAGGTGTAGGCTGTGACCAAGTACAAACATCCAAAAGTAGCACTAATCATTCTTCTGGGTGACCCATCTGTCATTTTACAGAAAATAGGGTTTTGGCCACTGCCAAAAGCACAATAATGTGCTGGAAGTATTAAATTACTTGATCTGTTGTTTCTATTCTAATCCTAGCATAGTTCAGACATCTCAGTTTTTAAATGCATTTAGCACAACATATTTAGCCTTGAAGTACACTTAAATAGCTCTCACACATGTAAAAAAACAAAAATAATTCCAAATTTCACTTTCCCTACACAAAAGAAAAAAAAATCTATTGAATGGTACTGCTTATTCTTTTGTATCTAATCATCCTTTTTAAAAGCTAGAACACCATATGCTACAACATATGACACAACTCAGATTGGATATATATTTATTGCACATATATAAACCACAATTTTATTGGAAAAGCTCACCTGGCAAAATAATAAGGGCAATGAGTATATTCATTTTCTAAAATATTATATTAAAAACATAAATCCAAATCAGTAAGAGAGAGCCTTATTTTATGGTAAAGCAACTTAAAATATAGTCAGCACAACATTGGTATTCTGGAGAGGCGAAAATAATTTTGCATCCAGTTTAACTGGTGGTATTCATTAATATGAAAATTTCTAATATTCTAAATTCTGAGAAATGGCACTATGTGCACATGGTGGATATTTTCCTATCTTTAATAAGATATACTTCAATCTGTATGTAGTAATTTTGCCATAGGGCATAAATTGCCTCTCCTTCCCCTGCAGACGTCCACAATATTGAAAGTCATGGAGGTGCCTCAGATGCAGAAGCATTAGGGATGCAAAGTTTGGTGCTGCAGGGGTTTTAAGATTTTATGCAATAGTACAGGGATAGTCCAATTTATGCTGACTTTAAAAATACTAGCATGATCTACAATAACGCTTAAACCTTAACTATGTATGTAAAAAGCAATCTTATCAATAATAAAGCATTATATTGGTATCTGTTAGGTTTAATGCTAAAAACTTTGCAATTGGAACATCTATGTTGGAACATACTCCAAAATCTGAATATGTTACTGTATAGACTCCTCCATAACACATAACCAGAATCAACCATTGACTGATTAAAATATTTGTTTGCAAATCCCAGGTATTCAGCATTATTCCTTGGAAGTCTTTAGCATGTATTTGATCCGCTCCTGTGCCCACAGCATTTTGCTTCAGTGTCCAGCCAGTCCGTTTGAAGACAACCACAAGCCAGCCCTTACAGGCCAATCTTGGGTGTACAGTTTTACACAACTGATGATGATTAGCCAGGGGTAGAAGAAAATACTACTTTTATTGATTTTTTTGTGAGCATTTGTAAGATTCCTTAGGTAAGACTAACCAAGAATTTTCCAGGGTCCATCATTATACTTTCTCCATCTTTACAATCTGGGAATTTGGCAATACTCATGAGTCCAGACTTTGGAAAGCTGTTGAAAATAGTGTCATGGCAGATGCTGCCTCTACACCAGCAAACTGCTAGTAAGATGTTGACACTTTATTCCCAGTTGACGATGCTCTCAAATCTTTTAAATCCCTTTTGGCGGAACATTGTTTTATGTTCCCCTGGAAGCCAGCCAACTGCCCAGGCAAGGTGAGCAGTGAGACTTAACAACTTTAGTTTTGTGGGAACAATTTTTTTCTTATGTGGAATGAGATGACTGATTCCTACTTTCACTGTAGTTCTGAAGTCTCTGGAGATTTAACATCAGAGCAGTAGATGTCCAGGGCATGGCTCATACAAAGGTTTCTAGCAGTGTTTCTGCCTTGCCCAGAGTCAGGTACAGCTTTCTTTTTGTACTTTCAGAGGAAACCTCTACTGTTTTAGTCAAGATAGTCCAGCAAATTAATTTAAGATGTTTTAATATTTCCAAAACCAGGTTTAAATCATTACCTACAATCCATATGGCATCAATCATGTATTCAGCTGTAAAACAAAAGGCAACACTGTGCAAGCCTGGTCAGAGCTACCTGAAGCAGAGTTTACCAGCAGGAACTAACAGTGCAGAATGGAAAACCTCGGAAAAGCAAGCAGCTGATATCTCCCATGAACTGAATCCAACATTTAGCCAACACTTATATCACTTACAAAGAACAGCTTTTGTTCTTAAGTCTGGCAACATCATTGTTCTCAATAGAATAAAAAAGCAGACCTTGGGTCAAAAACCTAAATAAAGTTCAAGGTAATAGAAAATCTGCTTAGGCTGAAGGCAGTGTCTGGAGGTAGAAAGTGGATCAAAAGGAACAGAAAGGAGAAATCTGGAAAAATTAGGAAGTATTACTTGATAAAGTGTTTCAATTCCCTTCTCATCACAGAGCAGGGAGCCAAAATAATCTTCTTGCATTTGATGATGAGATGACACCAACAGAGCTTGGTCTTGTGAATTGTATCTTTACCAAAATTTCTATTTATAGAAAAATATCTCATTCATTTAAGATTATTAACACATTAAAATTTTTATTAGAAGTTCAGACATTTCTACTCTTTCAAGAAAAGGAATCAGCAGTCATTTCTTATGGGAAAAAAGTGGGCAAATGAAATTCATTTCTTATGGGAAAGAAGTGGGAAAATGAAATAGAAGTTTTTTATCAGGAGAAACAATGAATATCCTTAAATCCTCCTTAAAAATTCCTTTAGGCAATTTTCATCTTTACAGGAAAAAAAAGGAAAAAAATCTGCTTGCAGCATAACACATTTATAGAAGTAGATAAGAAGCACAAGTTCTTCTGTACATTATTTTCTACATAATATTAAAATTATGTTATTACTGTGATTACATTTACAGTAATTGATAAAGTTCTTACCTAAAAAAGATCAGAGATCAGCAGTTTAAAGGCTACAGTGGAACTTATTTCCCTACAAAACCAAACCAAAGCAACAAAAAAAAAACCTAAGATAGATTTCAAGGTATATTCTGGCTTGTTGTCTCTATGGTTTCCAGGACAGGGGTTTCTTTCTGTTTAATTCTTTGTTAAATCATTATGCCATCCCTTGTATTTTTTTTCTTCCTAACTCTCTTTATTTCTTTCATCTTGCAACACACTTCTTTGAAAGAGTTAAGTTCGCAGATGGGAGATAATGATCTGTCAAGAATTGTAGCAAGAAGTATAGAAAACCAGAAAGATTCAAAGATGCCACACTTTATTACATTGTCAGCTATCTTGATTTTAATGCAAGTTCTGTGATAATTTGCCATTTTTCCTTTCAAGCCTGGGCTGCTATAAGTCAAAATCTTTTATAAGAACCTCAGTGCACTTTTTGTTAAAAGTTTGGACATTTCTAGCCCTCATAACTGAAAAAAAAAACCCAACAAAAAACTCACCAAACCTGGAAAGAGCAAAAGAATTACTAAAGGCTAAAAAGAGATGAAAAAATACTATTTTCCTGACAAACCTTTTTTAAACTTAAGGAGAACTTGTAAGCATTTTTATAATTCACAAAATACTGAAAACAAAGAAATCCTTCAAACAACTACTGTTATCCTCATATTGTCACTGAATAAAAGAATACATTGTTTCAAATGTTTTCTATTTTCTAAACAAAAAATGACAAAGCCCAGTGCACACATGAAGATAAAAATTAAGACACACTTCCCAACTGTATAGCTTCAAGACATGCGTGAAACAACCTTATTGCCCTTGGCAAAATGTAATCTCAAGGCAGAGGCACTTTGATTTTCCCTTGGTCACCTGGCACCCCCAGGTAAATCTCAGTGGTTGGGTCCCTGCCCTTACCCACAGAATGCTGTTTATGAGTCTCTATTGTACAAACATAAGCTAAGCTGAGCATCAGCCTTGGATTCTATAAACAAAGCACTTTTAAAGGCTGTAGCTTCATATTTTTAAAGCCTCACACACTTTTACCCTGGATATACTGACTCCTGGGTCAATGTTTTTTATTAGAATCTCATAGTTAATTTCACTGGCATAACTCAGACCTGGGTACCAGATGCTTTTATCCACAAATGTGTATTACAGCTTCCATCTGCCAAGTAGCCACTGTGATACAATATGTATCAGTGTGTATTTCTACCTGTGGAGAAGGCATATCAGATGATGAAATAACCCCAGACTGCATTTGTAGGACAGGAAATTACTAACTTTGCCCTTAATTTCCTCTGAGATATGTAGGACAAGTGCAGCTTGACATGGGCTCATAGTTAATCAGACGTTAAGAAGCGGTCAGCCCATGAACTTTGCCAGTGGCCCATCCCTTGTCCGTCTAATCACAAGGAGTGTGTTAACTGCCAGAATGTTTTCTCCATATTTATATATGCTTATGTAATTCATGTCATTGTCTTTCCAAAATGTTGTATGTCTCTAAATTAATCAGAATATTTTGGAGGAATTTTTCTGGACATAGCTGTAGCAGATGGCACATGGAATACTCTACAAGGACATCTTGCTCTGTGCTCTTTGCTATTTGCTACTTCCTCAGAAGGTGTCTGCATCATTATTTTCAGAAGGGGCACACAGGGTGCAAGTGTACATATATCCACATAAACCCTCATCTAGTAGTGCACAGTTCATATACAAGAACAAATCCATATTTTTCTGTCACTCCATGATGAGAAAATAAAACTTTCTAATCTTAGGGAAGCATGTTAATATTTGTTGAAAGATATTATGCATCTGTCTCAATATGTAGTAATTTATTCTCACCTCTGTCAAATTGCTATTTGCTGTTGCTCTGTTGTTATTTTTAATTTTTGCTTAGCACTTCAATTCTGACTTCTGCGATCTCACCTTCTTTTCAAGTAATTTTGATATTCATGCAGCATATGGGGTGAAGTGATGATTTATTTCTGAAAAGCCCCCTCTACCCCCTTAATGGCAGAAGATGTTGATCTCTAAACCCCAGGTCTACTAGTATAGATAACCTCTGCCAGGATGACATTTCACCATGTCTGAAAAGGCTGCAGTCAGTATCAAACTTGATCATTTTGTGCAAAAATTAGTTTGCAGAACAACTCACAGAAGAGCCATTAATTGGTTTCTACATGTCCTTGTAGAGTATTCACAGGGCTGTCAGAGGTGAATAGGCCTCGAAGTCCCCAAGATAATTACTTTGCTGACATTTGTGTCACAGCAGTGCTGAAGGGGCTCAGAAGGGTCAGGAACAATGAGTCACAAACAAACCTGATGGGTAATGCCTGAAATACTGGCATGGTTTTATTTCTCACTATATCTTTTGTGTTTCCAATATTGCCTCTACCAAGGCGGTTTCTAAACATCACACCTCTTTCTCAGCTGTTTTTTACCAAAATGTAAACTGAAGATGCTCTAGATTTGGACAGAGACATTCATTTCTTGCAGAATATCTGTGGAACACCACTTAGAAAGCTAATTGGAGTTTTATATGGTGTTATGTAACTGCCTTCATATTCAGGAGGCTTTTTGCAATCTTTGTTCTCTTTCTGTCATGTAAAAGTAGGAAAAGTGGAATAAAAGACCTTGGAGTTCCTTAAGCATTTGAGCACCTGCAATGACCTGCTTACCTCTAGGAACATTGTCCCACTGAGGACTGGAAAGTTCAACTACCTGCATAAAATCAGAGCAATAAAATCTGTGCACACACACGCATTTATCAATGAGAGATTATCCACAGGAGGATCTGTTGGAAATCATACAACTTTTAAAATCATTTAAAGTAACTTTAGTCATGGGTTTGTTCACCTTTGCTCAGGGGGAGGGGAATTGAAGTTTCTCTTCAAAAGACTTTGTTCACTGAGGGTTTGAGGTTCGCCATGTGAGGCCTGATAGGCTTCAACCAACAAAAAGAAGATTCCTAGACTCTGAGAGTTTAACACCTGCAGGTTGGGACTAGGCATAATGTCGAGAGGAGATAAAAGGACATTAACAGACATTACCCCCTGGTACAGTTGGAGACATCTGGTCTGGGAAAAGATTGGTAAGAGAACCAAAGAATGAGGACCAAATTAGCATTGAAGGTGAAGGGATCAATAATCAATAGGAGATTGAATACTAAGAATCGTGTAATGTAGAACTAATAAACAAGAATTACTTTGGGGTTTTTGTGTATAAATATGTGAAAAGTCTGATAAAGAACAATGTGTGATGGAATGATTTCTGCTGTACATCCTGGCCAGAATAAATATATGATTCTCTAACACATAAAATACATTGTTGGAGAGTTTCTTTTATCCCTGCAGTTTCAGTGACAAACCTATGCTGCTGTAATTATAGCAGTATTTTTTTTTTCCAAGGTGGACAAATTATAGCAATGTGATAATCCATTGTTTACACTTGGTCTTCATTAAAAGCTGTTGATTCTTCATGCAATTACACCCTGTGGATGATAGAATCTCCAGACAACTCATATTAACGAAATATTGAAATCTGTGCTCCCTTTCTTACAGTTGCATACCTTTTAGAAGCTATACAGTTTTCTATCAGTAGATGGCCATGTCGTTTTACAGCTATTATTGCCTTCTGGTTCTTTGAATTAAATGTCAAAAAGAGCATCATAGCTGCCCCAATGTGATATCTTTAGACTGCAGAATTTTTAGAGCTAAAGGAGTTCTAATTGTGCAGGGTACGCACAACATGGAGCTTGTCAAAGCTCTTGCAGATGTGCTTCATATGAAAAAAAGTGAGAAAAGTTAAAAAACTCTCCCTATGAACAGTTCCTACCTCTCCAACTGCAGGCCACTAAATGTGTTTTCAATTGGTTAAAATTCTTGTCCTGTATCAGAGTCTAAGTCAAGGAACAGTAGGATCCTTAAACTAAAGATGGAAAGACTAACCCATTAACCACAGTATTTCCATCACAAGGTCTTCCTTCTTCTAAAGATTAGTCACATGAAATTTTTCTGTGTGCATTCAATAAATATTAAGTATTAACTGCAATGTTTCTTAATGATAACTCAAATGATGAGGATATAGCTAAATATTAATAAGTTTATAGTTAAATATTCATAAGAAAAATTGTGTTCAGGCATCAGTACAAGAGGACCACTAGCTACTTTCAGATTCTTGAGGTTTATCAGAAATACATCTAAAAACAAAGGAAAAACAGGAATTGTCTTTAGCATTTATTTTGCTCTGAACTGTGCTGGCAAAAAGACAGAAAGCTGTTCCTCAGACAAGTTAAATATCTGGTTGGTAATTAGTTGGCCGCAATAGAGAAAACTCCGATCTGAGGCCTTTGGTTCCTGCGGATGACAGATCCTATCCCAGGTCCAGAAAACTCCTTAGCACAACACTAAATCTAGGAAACATTTTAATTAAAATATCTGAATATATTGACTTCCTTACAAAAATATTTTGTTAGAAGTTCCTGGTTAGTGTCATGACCCAATGGTACATAGTATGATGTTTGCTGTAAATTCTTGTCAGGCTGAGCAAAAACACCAGACACCTGTCAGAGAACTCTAGTGCTTTCATTGTATTGCCATAACTCTGGCAGCCAGTTCACTGTTTAGACCAAGAGGTGTTGGCTAACAAACCCTTAAAGTCTTTCAACACGTTTTCTCAGAAGTGGTGGCTCACCAGCCTTAGTTTCATATGATACACATCAGCCAGTTCTCAACTCCCACACCAAACTGCTCAAAGGTGCTGGCTCACAAGGCACAATATAGCACTTCTTAAAAGTGCTCCTTAACAAGCCACAACACACTTCCACAAGCTCCCCACTCTCAAAACAAATTTTGGTACAGAGTATGAGAAAAAACTTGGAGGACATGCTTTGCCCAGATGAAGCAAAGATGGAGAGAAGTAAAGGTGAGAAAGAGGACAAAGAACCAGTCTGTAATACGACATTGGTCCTGCTGTGCATATGGATTAGAGCTAGGGTAGACAATGAGAGTGAAAGAGAGGAAAAAGAGAGCAAGGGGTCCTGATTTGCTTTGTTTTATATCTGACCTGGTGCATGCTCCTAATGCAAACTAGATTTTTTGTGCTGTTTTGTTCATGCATGCACAGCCAGCCCTTTGAGCCCTCCTCCAGGGAGTGAGGCAAGGTGGAGGATTAAGAACAAGTCCCCAGGTGGAGCAGGAAGTTGGCTCAGAACAAGTGCTGCCCCACCTATGCAGGACCCCGTCTTCAAATCATGTCTTTCCTTTCTTGACAGTCAGAATCTTTGAGACAAAACACATTTATGCCTGATCCTTCGCAGTTAGTTCTACAGTTAGGTCCCATTACCACTTGCAAATAATAGGTAAGCATCCCAAATTCTGTCCAAGAATGCATATTCCTGGATAATAGAAAATAGGTCTCAATTTAAAATAATGTTATATAATTACAACATAACATTATGCACTTTTCTGTAAGATAAACACAGGAAAGTTATTCTACAGTAAGCAGAGAAACAGCTTAAGAGTTTAGTTTCTCTAAAAGAAGGAAAGATTGAATGTGGCACTTAGTGCCATGGTGTAGTTGGCATGGTGGTGTTAGGTCACAGGCCCATGACCTTCCTGTCCTGCGACCCCAGAGCTGGATGCAGCACTCCAGGTTAGGACTCACCAGCGTGGAGTAGAGGAGTAGAATCTCCTCCCTTGCCCTTCTGGCCACACTGTTTCAGATGCAGCCCAAGATGCAACTGGCTTTCTGGGCTGGAAGCACAGCCAGCTTTTATCCAGCCTCTCGCCCACCAGCACCCACAAGTCCTTCTTGGCACAGCTGCTCTCAGTCTGTTCATTGCCCAGCCTGCATTGATACCAGATAACCTGAGGTGATACTTCCTCTACCTTCCATGGAGCCATGAAAGCTACAAAAGCGATGGCGCTCTGTACACGTTGTTTGTGGGCTGACATCTTCAAAATGCATGGAAATAGCATCATTGCACATGGGTCTGCCTTCATGTAACGGGTCTGGGCTTCCAGCTGCCAGCTGGTGACAGCTGAATATTCACAACAGATGTTTTCTGAGAACACTGAAAAGCAAATAAAGAAGTGTCCTGGTTTCAGCTGGGATAGAGTTAATTTCTTCTCAGTAGCTAGTATAGCACTCTGGTTTGGATTCAGAAGGGGAATAATATTGTTACCACACTGACGTTTTGGGTTTTGCTAAATTGTTTTCATCCATATCAAGAACTATTTTTTTGTGTCTCATGCTGTGCCAGTGAGGAAGTACACAAAAGAAAAACTGTAAAGGAGCATAGGTGGGACAGGTGATCTGAACTGGCCAAAGGGATATTCCACACCGTAGAATGTCATTCCTGGTGTATAAACTGGGGGATTTACTTGGAAATGGGGTTGATCTGGGTTTGTGAAAAGGGTCTGGAATCAATCAGGGAGTTATGAGCAACTGTATTTTGCACCACATCTTTGTTTTTTTTCTTTCGCTTTTAATTATCATTATGATTTAGTATTATTATAATATTTTACTTTGTCTTCCTGTCTCAACCTTCAAATTTTTACTTTTCTTTCTCATCCCCATTCACTGGGGTGGGGAGGGAGAGGGAGGATTGTACGAGCGGCTGCATGGTGCTTAAATTGCCAGTTGAACTTAAACCATGACAAGGAGGTAATTCCCTTGGTAGATTTTTCTGAGATTTGTTGAGTTACTAAAAGTAGGCACCAACAGATGTAACTTTTATTACAGATCTCTTTGGCAAGCTTTCCACTCATCTGTGACAGCCTCCTTCTGTCCCCATAGGTTTTAAGGAACTCCACCAGAATGGAGACCCTTTCACCCCTTACAGCATCTGCTGGAAATGACCTCAAATTATGTAGCTATTCATTAGCTATCCTTGCTTACTTTTGTTTTATGATGTGCATTACTGTATTTTACGTAGTCACACCCTTTATCAGAAGTCCTTATCTGGTCTTTTGGTTTCTTCTTTGGTGGTCTTCAGCATCCAGTGTTCCAAAATTTTTAGATGGTTCCCTGACCCCAGTTTTTGAGAAACTGCAATATGTTGTTTTGCACGACTCCTGTTTTGTCAGCCTTATCTAAGGACAAAATTTGAGCTAGCATCCTGCTTGCATTTTGCGTGACTTCTGTTTTGATGCCCTTATTTACTTCTCCAAGGCTACTTTGTTCTCTTTATTTGGTAAGAGTAACACTTTGTTCTATCCTGTTGTCCTCCTCATGTGAGTAAAATGCTGTTTTGTTCTACTATCCTTACCAAGTTCCTCCTTTTCCTGAGACTAAGTTCCTTTTTAGTCTATTAATATCTGTCATTTCAACAGCTGTAACACTGAATCATGATGCAAACTAAGATATATACAGTAGTTATTGGCAATTACAAATAGATGTATTAACAAAATCCAGATGAGTAACCATGAAGTGAGTTTGGTCTGAATTTCTTCAAATTCCCATGAAGTGTCTTCTTCAGCTGTGTGTTGGAAAATCTGTGTTTGTTTCCAGATTTCCTGAACCTCTGTAGACACTCTTCCACTTTGATGGCAAAACAAGACTGAAACATCTTCATTTTTACTCACACAACTGTTTGATTACCCGAAGGGCTTCAGCCCTTTCAATTCTGGAATAATGTATCCATGATTTTACTCCATCCAGTTTCAATGCAGTAAAATCTCTCAATAGTACTTGGTAAAGTACAAATACACTTGCACTGGAGCAGAGCAGCTCTCCAGTATTTCAAGGGGACTCAATCTCCTGGTGGGAACTCTTGCACTGGCATGTCCAATCCCGTAAGTCTGGAGACTGCTCACTGAGCACTATTGCTCACTGCAAATCCTGTAAAATTCTACTAGGACAAATGAGGCAATTATTCAAAGAAACTCTTTTTTTTCTGTGTATGTTTCCTGGAATGTGTGGTGCGTGGTAGGGTCAACCATAGAGCAGCTCACAGGGGTTTTTTACTGGTTCCTGGAAGCTGAATTCTAATTCAAAGAAGAGCAACAGGTAATGCTTGGACCCATATCAAGGAGGTTTCCTGACATATTTTACCCAATTGCAAATTGATTGCATAATTCATTCACTCTACTTTGCCCACTAGCTTAGGGCCTATAAGGAGTATGAAGATCCCAAGCTATTCCCGAGGCTTTCCTAACCTGTTGTACCATTTCTACCATAAAGTGGGAACATCTGATGGCATCCTCAAAGGTACTCTGAATGTAGAAATTAATTGATTCGACAGTGTTTTAGTCACTTCCCTAGCCTGGTTGGTGCAACAAAGGAAGGCTACATCACCCAAAATTGGTATCCACCAGAACGAAAAGGTATTTGTACCCCACTTTTCTGGGCAATTCAATAAAATCAATCTGCCTATATTCACCTAGGAATTTCCCAGATTTTCTGGCTCCTAGAACTACATCGTTAGCTGTGTTAGCGTTGTTTCTTTCACAAACACAGCATTTTTGAAAGAAACAATGTTAGCGTTGTGTTCACAAACACAAATCCACAGTGTTGGATTCTTGATTTTACAATCAGCCATTTTAGACCCAATTACAGATTTTTGCAAATGTTTCAAAAGTTTTTCAGTACTCCAATGACCAGCTTTGTCTTTGAGATCCACTATTTCATGCAAGGTCTGTTTAGGAACTGCTGTTCACCCACCTGGGGTAACTGCCCAGCCTCGTGAATCAAATTTTGCTTCTAAGGTTTAAATTAATTGTCAGTCTCTAGCACTGTACTCTGGTTTTTCTACTGGGAGAGATATCTCTGGCAGGCCTATCAAAGATAAAACTTTGTTTTCTCACATGCCTTTTTCTGCAACCTCTTTGGCAGCCTTATCAGCTAAGTAATTCCCTAATTCTGGTTTGGTCTTACCTGCTTTGTGTACTCTACAGTGCATGATGGGCAACTTCTGCTGGTTTCTGCATACTTTCAAGTAAGTCCAAGATTTGTTTTCCATTTTTGATCAATGTGCCTTGAGATGTCAAAAGGCCTCTTTCTTTCTAGGTGTCTCCATGTGCATGTACCACTCCAAAAGCATGTTTTGAATCAGTCCAAATGTTAATCGGTTTTCCTTTACTCAATTCCAAAGCTTGAGTGAGTGCAATTAGTTCTGCTTTCTCAGCGAAACATCAGAGGGGCCTGTGCCAAATTTGGTTACCTCATGGTGTGCAGTCACTGTGTATCCAGATAGTAATTTTCCATCTTGGACAAAACTCCCATTTGTTTACCCACTGGTAAACAATTCCAAGTCAGGTCTTTCCAAGGGGCTGTCTCCTAAGTCAGATCTGCTAGAACACACTTCCCAATATTCTTCTGTAGTCTGTAAGCAACCATGCTGTGGGGTTCCTTCTACTTGTTGGGCTGATAAGAACAGAGCAGGGTTAATGACAGGCTTTTGCCTTACTGGTCACACTCCAGGTTTCAACTTAATTCTTACAGGCTCTGCTCTACTGGATTGCCTGGTCACCTCTCCAGCCCAGACTATAGGAATCACTGCATACTGGAGTGATCCTGGCAGACAGATCACATCTGATTTCAGAGACTGTAATGCAAAAATAGAGGCTTCCACATAATGAGGCTCTGGAATAATAGCCTGTATTTTGTAATTTTAAAATTTTATTTCAGCATCTACTTTTTCNTGTTTAGTGATTTCTCGCTGGTTTTCTCTATTCTGATAAACTCCCCAAGCAACATCTAACAGCTTTGCTAAATCATACTGGTCTTGTCCCTGAGCCTGCTGTAATTTCCTTCTAATATCATCTGAGGATTGCCCCACAAATATGGAGGCTAATTGAGTTTTTCCTTTCTCTGTTTCAGGATTGATGTTGGTATATTTTTGAGCTGTTTCTTTCAGGCGACTTAAAAATTCAGTAGGTGATTCCTTATGATCCTGCTTAATTTCAAATAATTTTGACATATTCATAGCCTTTGGTATGGCATTTTGAATTCCATATAGTATCCATTGTTGATACCTATTTAATCTCTCTCTAAACATGGGCACATTAGGGTCCCACTTGGGATCCACAGTGGGAAAATTAATGTCCAATGTACCTGACAAGTTACCTGTCAAAATTTGCTCTTCCACAAACCTCCTACTGGTTTTAACAATCAGCTCTCTTTCTGTACCATCAAACAACATTTCTAACATAACATCTATATCCTTCCAGTCCGGAT
>VZTX01007438.1:0-11625 GCA_013400915.1 Pardalotus punctatus | reverse complement strand
AAAACACTGCAACTACAGTGGGGCTGGAGGGTGGGAGGGCTGGCTGACGTGTGAGCGTGGTTTGAAGGTGAGGCAGAGGCAGGGCAGCCTCGGGCAGCCCCGGTTCCCCGTCCCCTTGTGGAAGGCTCTCGCTCCCCTGTATGGTTTACTTTTCTGTTGTTGGTGGGATTTGTGGAAGCAGGTAGAGAGGTCAGGCAGACAGGCTCCAAGATGGTGAAGAAGAAGGTTTTATTTACAAGAAGTTCTTTTTATACCCAGTAATAAACAAGTGTCTATTGGCCAAAGACAATCCACCCCCAAAGACCTATTGGTTATGGCTTGTACACCTCTAACACAAAACACAGAGATTTAGAAAGTACAGTTTATCTGTATTCTCCCTGAGAGAGAAAGAAAAACCTAAAAAACTGCAACTACACCCCTGCCCAGGGTACATCATCTACTACAGCACGGACGTCAACGCCGAGATCCACGACTGGGTCATCGAGCCCGTGGTGGGCAACCGGCTCACACACCAGATCCAGGAGCTCACCCTGGACACTCCCTACTTCTTCAAGATCCAGGCCCGCAACTCCAAGGGCATGGGGCCCATGTCCGAGGCCGTGCAGTTCCGGACCCCCAAAGGTGAGCTGGCCCGGGGCCAGCAGCACGGGCTGCCCTCGGGCCGGGGCTGCGGGAGGACGTTTCCCGTGGCCTCGGTGTTGTGTGGAATGAATGAATGAATGAATGAATGAATGAATGAATGAATGAATGAATGAATGAATCCCTGTGGATGCAGCTCAGCTCCTGGGCTCACTGGCTGTTCCTCGCAGGCTGGGGGCTCTGGGGTGCTTCAGTTGTCACAGAGCTGGGGTGGCTGCAGTGGAAGTCCAGGTCCTGAGTGTCACACCTGCCCACTGGGAATGGGGTGGTGCAGTGGGAGCTCGTGGGATACAGCAGGCCCCTAATTCAGGAGCTGATGGTGATGGGCAACTGGTAAATAGTAAAATGTGAGAGAGCTTGGGAAAATAGAGTTATGAGCTGATTATCATAGAACCCCATCACAGAATTGGGTTGGGAGGGACCTTACAGCCCGTCCATGGGCAGGGACACCTCCTCCACCAGCCCAGGTTGCTCCAAGCCCTGTCCAGCCTGGCCTTGGATACTTCTCCATGGGAGTTTTAGTGCTGAGAATCAAGAGCTGTACCCTGTGCTGTGGGAAACTTGGAATTCTGTCTCACTCCTTCAAGCCTTGTGATGTGTCTCTTGTTTTTTCCTCCCTGTGCTTGCCCCACTAAGCTGAGTCCTCAGATAAAATGCCCAATGACCAAGGTAAATGAACAGCCACATTTCTCTTCTCTCCATCCCTCACTGTTCTGCTCTGCTGTCCATGTGCTGGGGCATTTTCTAAGTGGAACAGGGTCCTGCTGCTCCGATGGGAACGGGCGAGTTCCTGCTGTGCAAGTCCTGGGTGTGGGTGGTGGGAATGTGACGTGATCTCTGTAGAGATGTCCCAGGAGGGCCCTGGGGGCTGTGCCAGGGCTGAGTCCTTCTGTGGGAATGGCTTTGGATCCAGCCCCTGCCCACGTACGAGGGGGTGGAAGATCAAAGGGATTCTGATGAGCACAAGTGCTGCTTGTGAGGATTCGTCCCATACTGAAGGCAGGGAAGCCCTGGAAAGCTCTGTGCAGGAGAGATTCTGCCTGTCAGCTCCTTTGGAGCCCAGACTCTCCTGAGGAGCGTGGCACTGGCTCCTAAAAGCCTTAAGGTTTTAAAATGTTTGCTTGAAAAATGGGAGCGTTGAGTTTCCTACATCGAATTAGAAGGTGGATGTCCCAGGGCTCTTCTTGCTTGCTTTCAAATACCCTCCAAGCCCCTTAAAAAGGGGCAGAATGAGTCTGAAGGGATGAGTTAAAGAGGCCATTGGCAAACAGCTTAGAGATGCAATTAAAGAGATCCTAAAGGGGCTCCGAGGGAGCTGCTCCTCGCTTGGCTCCTCATCCTGCTGCTTGGAGTAGTTTATTTAATGTGCTTTTCCTCTGTAGCAGGCAGTGCTGGGAGCAGAGGTGGTCTGGGAGTCGTTTGATCCCCAGCCCCGTGTCCAGAGGTGGGGCTGAGCTTTGGGCTGTGTGGGGAGCAGATGCTCACTGGGGGAAGCTCCAACATCATTGTCCTGCTCACCTGCAGCGGGAGGGAATCGGGGAAGGGTACAAGGTCTTTGGTAAAAGTTGCTGTTTTTCTGTTCCAGCCCCATTTTAGCCACTGTTACATCCTAAAGTAACATGTTCTCCCAGTAGTGATTAATTTCTACCCCATCCCATTATTTATAAATCATAAAAGCCAAGAGTTTTGTTTGGGAATTGCTGTCAGAGCACTGGGAGGTTTGCAGTCCTGGCAGCAGCTGAAACGTGGGGCAGGAGGAGGCAGAGGGGGTGCAGGAGAGGAGCTGCAGAGCTGCTCCCTGACAGCAGCACTGAACTGCCAGCTGGGACCTGCAGGGAAGGGCCAGCAGCTCACTCAGGCTGGGAACAGAGCAAATGGGATCCATCCCCTGCCCTTAATGGTTCTTTTTCTCCCTTTTCTTTCTTCAGAGTTTTCCTTCTGAGCTCAGCACACGGTTCTGTTTTCCCACACCCTCCTGGAGCACAGAGCTTGGGTCAGAGCTCAGGGCCCCTTGCTCTCGGGCCTCAGGGGGTGGCACTGCCCTGCTCCTAAAGCAGAGATGAAGGTCTCTGATCAAGTGACCCATCCTGAAGTCACCCAAAGCTCAGTCTCTTGTCCCATGGGTGTATTGTAACATGGAAAACAATTCCAAGCAAATGCCGTCTTAAACCCTTCCTTAAAATAGCTTGTTTTGCCTAAGAGATGGGGCTGCCTGCAATTTAAACTGTTCATCTCTGGGTTTAGGAATTGGATGCTGAGAAGCACCTTGGTTTGGTACATGAATTATATCCCAAATTCCCCAGGGAGGGCGTGGGTTCCATGAGGATCATAGTGCATCATCTCTCTTACTGCCCCTGCTTTTGTGCCCCTGCTGACCCCGGGGCAGTTATTCCCTTCTCTTCCGTGGTGTTATTCAGGATATTGAGCTGCACTTGGCCAAGCACAGGTCCTTGCAGAACGCATTAGAAACATTCCTCATGAATAATTTTCATTCTTATCGGTTAATTTGTTGTTCATCTTGTTAATGGGTGCCACCTGGCTTTTTTGTGGTGCTGTTTTAACAAAGCATTGCACAGCACTCTGTCAGGTGCTTTCTGGAAGCCTAAATGCAGTATATTTTATATATTTCATTATATATCTGCGTAGTTATTCTTACCAGCCCCGTTTATGGGCTGACATTTAATTTGGTTGAAAAATACCTGTTTTCCATAAAACAGAAAGAGGGCTATAAGGTGTGTGCCATCTCCTCTCCACCCCCTTCTCCATCACCTCACCTGCGTTAGGGCTGCAGCTGCCACACCAGAAATGCTCAGGGCGTCAGATTGTTCTCCTAAAATATTTCTGGCTGTTCGAATTCTCCCTTCTGTGCCTGGGAGATCCAGCAGCCCCTCAGGGCCAGGCTGGGGGTGCAGAGTCCATCTGGGGGTTCCCACCTTCCTGGGGCGAGTTCAGTGGTCAGGCAGACACCAGTAATGAGGTTCCAGAGGCTGGTCAGTCTGTCCGTGCTGCTGCAGGGGGGACAGTGCCCACGAGGGGAGCCCCAGGGCAGTGTCCCCAGCCTGGCAGCCCCGTGGCTGTCCCATGGGCTGGTGCTGCTGCAGTGCCTCCTTTCCATCACTGCAGGCTCAGCTCCTCTCTGCGCACCCTCCCCGTTCCCCTCCCCGGCTTTAATCCCTGCCCCAGCCTGCTTTGGCCATTTGTCTTTATTTCAGTCCGTAATTCACGGGCCCTAACAGTTCCCATTTGTTACACATCCTTTAACACTTATTACTTCTTGATTAAAGGGGCTTTTTAACTGAAAAAATCCTTCTTCTGGCTGTGACCCTGCCACATTGCCTGACTTCCTGGAGGGTTTTTTTTGTAGAACAGTGTGAAACTGTGCAAAAGATTCTGGGTTCCTGAGAGCAGAGGAATATTGTTCTTTGCCCCGTTGCTGAATGTTTTCCCTGCTCCGGTATTTTTTTCTGTTATTTTGCATTAGTACATTTTAATGAAAGCACAGAGTGAAAGGGCCAGGTTTGGATGTAACTATGTAATTGTTTCCTCGGGTTTCATCAAAACCGTTTTTGTGACGCTTTGTTGGCACTGGTGGTGCACAGGAGAGCACGGGGAGGAGCTGAAGGCAGGTTTTTGTGGGTAGGCAGGGTCTTGATATTACATTTACTGTGCTTTGGATCCTCCCCCCATTTCCAGTCTCCCCCACCTGCTGGAACTGGGTGTTGGGAAAAGGAACCTGGATAATTCCTGTTGTCAGGGTGAGGAACTGAAGCGGGGCAAAGCCATTTGCCTCAACATGTCCCTGTGCCTTTCTGCAAATGGGCTTTATATTATCCTTTAAAAATGAAATTAGGAGAGGCTCCTGAGCTTAATGAGGAAAATAATAAGTGGGAAACTGTTCAAGAGCTCCTTTGGAGAAGAGGTTCTTTCCTTGGAGGAACAGGTGCTGCACAAAGTTGTAGGGAGACAGAAAAGGAGGGGGAAGGCTGCTCGGGGAGGTTCTGGAGCAGGACTCAGAGATGCTGACCTGTGCCTGCATGTGTGTGTCCAATGGCACCGTGTCCCACCTTTGCAGCCTCGGGATCTGCTGGGAAGGGGAGCCGCCCCGTGGATTTGGGACCGGACTACAAACCCCCCCTGGGAGGTGAGTGTGGGCCACCGCCGCTCCTTGCTCAGGGTTTGGCTCTGCTTTGCTGTCTCCCAGGAATAGTCCAGCAGCAGTTCCAGAGCTGCTCCCTGGGATGATTGATCCCTGCTCCTATCAGGAAATCCCACCGCACTCCTGCCGTGGTGTCCCTGCTGCTGCTGAGCTCTCACAGCATTTCCGTGAGCAGATCTGCTGCCAGGGTGGTGGGAAATGGCGCTGCAGTGGGAAACCTGTTCTGTGGGAACAGATGAGGAAGGAGAAGCCTCCTCTGGCTCCTCCTCCTGGTCAGCGCTGTGTGTCGGGATGCCCTGTCCTCAGGGAATGCCCCCTAGAGTTGGATAAAGGGTTTCCTTCAGAGCCAGCCGACCCCTGGAGGATTCTGATCCAGTTCCAGTGGGGTTTGGTCCAAGGGGAGCTGCAGGCTTAGCAGGATCCCCCCCTGACTGTGCTTAGAACGGTGAGTTTTGGTGATAATTGAGTAGGCCGTGCTTAAACTTTGATCAACTTAGCAGGAAAAGATCTATAAATCAACATCCAGATGAGCAATTGTAGAGAAACCGCTGGCAAATGCCCGGGGAATGAACACCCACACGAGACCCACCCCTTCCTGCTGACCTGCAGCGTTCCCGGAGTCTCTGGTGGGCACTGCTTGCTTTTCCTGTGTAACAAATGCCCCTTTTCTCCCCTCCCCACCCTCGCAGGCAGTAACAGCCCCCATGGCAGCCCCACGTCCCCCCTGGACAGCAACATGCTGCTGGTGATCATCGTGTCCGTGGGCGTCATCACCATCGTCATCGTCGTCATCGTCGCCGTCTTCTGCACGCGCCGCACCACGTCCCACCAGAAAAAGTAACAGGGCTGGGGCCCCGGGCCTGCTGGGCTTCATTAATCCTGCCATTCCATCTTTTAGGATGCTTTAGAGTTTATTCCTTACAAGTCCTGTAGGTGCTGCTGCTGCTCCTCTGGTTTTCCCGTTGATATCCCAGAGTTCCAAACCCTCAGGAGTTCGCACACAAACCGGGCAGTGCTTTCAGGGGCACCTGCACTTGTCCCTCTCCATTCTCTCAAAAGTCCCCAGACTGGAGCCAGTGCATGTGCTGGGAGCTGGGAGAGCCCAAGAGCTCGGGCAGCTCCTCACTCCTGCCTGTGTGGGCTCAGTGCACAAGCTGGCCTTGACAAGAGCCGGTTTTTAGTAGGACTGCAGGAGTGGAATCTGGATGTGCTGCTGGATTCCTTAGAAAAGTGCTGCAAAATCCCAAATCCCGCTATTTGTGTCCAAATTCTTCCCTCATTTAGAGCATCTGCATTAATCCTGCGGCAGTGATGCTCACATTTATGGACTCCTGAAGGTTCTCTCTGCGTGTTCTTTGAAAGGCCAGAGCGGTACTTCAGATGTGAAAAGATGCTGTAGAGCAAAACAGGTTTTTAAGGAAGTGGCTGAAAGCCAGGCTGGGAAGATCATCTGCACCTGACCATCCTGCAGAACTGCAGGAGAGGGAGCAGGGATGGGGGAGTGCCAGGAGATGTGTTTGATTTTCAGAGCCCAAAGAACCCCGTGAAATCTCAATTTGTGAGTGCCCCAGCCAGGGAATAACCTGATCCCTGTGACTCACCAGCTCCAGTGGGAGCAGGATGTGGGAGTGAGCCCCGTGATGGCTCTGTCAGTGACATTTATCCATGTCTGAGCCATTCCCAGGCACTCTGTTCCCGGAGAGACCCCTCCTCCAGCTTTGCCCAAAGTGAGGAGTGAGCGTGGAGGGAGTGCTGGAATCTATGCTTTCCTTTCCCAAAGTTCTGCCTTCCCAAATCTCTGCCTCACCATGGATTGCTGCTGCTGCTCAGCAGGCTGGGAAGCTCCCCAGTGGGAGGTGTCCAGCCTGAGTGGGGCTGGAAGGGCTGTTCCTGTCGTTAATCCTGGGGTCCCGTCCTGTTGGGATCGCGGGCTGTCTGCAGCTCCTTCTCCAGCTGCTGCTGGGGCTTGGTGAGCCCGGGATATGGGCACAGCATGGCAATATTCTCTTAATAAGGAGAATTTCTGCCAATTTAATTAAAGGCTGGGGCTGCAGAGCCAGGGCTGCACGTGGGGTACCACAGGAGACAAATTCCATGGCACTGGAGTTCAGGATGTGCTTTGAGGGGTCAGCGGGGCTTGCGTGCAAAATTCAAAGCTCCCTGCTCAGTGGGAAACCCATGTGAGCTGGATGTGGCATCTGAGGGAAACCTCAGGGAAAAGTGGCCTTTTCCAGCAAGTGGAGAACATCTCTGTTGTCCTTCCCAGGAAAAGAGCCGCCTGCAAGTCCGTGAACGGCTCCCACAAGTACAAAGGGAACTCCAAAGATGTCAAACCCCCGGACCTGTGGATCCACCACGAGAGGCTGGAGCTCAAACCCATCGATAAATCCCCGGATCCCAATCCAATCATGACGGACACCCCGATCCCTCGCAACTCCCAGGACATCACCCCGGTGGATAATTCCATGGACAGCAACATCCATCAGAGGCGCAATTCCTACAGAGGTGAGCCAGTGTGAGGAGTGAAATGCGTTTTACTGAGGCTGCTGAAATCACTTTATTGAGAGATTACTCAGTTACTCTTTTTTGCTGTTATTTTCCAAGTAGCGAATTGGGTTTGTTCCTTCTTTCTGACACTCTGAAAAGGTTGGATCACATGTTTTAGTGAGGAAATGGAGAGTCCAAGAGCTAAACCATTGCTTCCTCTTGGTACATAAATACTCACTAGGAATGGGAAGATCATCTCACTTCATATCAAACCCTTGGAGTTGTGTCTGACCTTCCAGCCCAGAGCTGAACCACTGCCCGAGGTTTGCACTGGGGCCAGTGCCCAAAAACCTTCACCCTCCCTGTCCTGTTCCCACCTGCCAGCGAAGGGAAAAAGGGCTGCTCTTACCAGTGCTGACTGCAGACCTGCCTGGGAACAGGAATGAGGAGAGGAGTGCTGGAGTGCTGGTGTGGTTCCCCAGGAGCCTGGCTCGAGGGAATAACCTGGCTGTTCTCCCCCAGGACACGAGTCCGAGGACAGCATGTCCACGCTGGCGGGAAGAAGGGGCATGAGGCCCAAGATGATGATGCCTTTTGACTCTCAGCCGCCTCAGCGTAAGTGAACACCCCCAGTGCTGCTGGAGCTGGGAGCAGCCCCTCCCTGCTCCCCAGAAATCCCCTCCTGGGCAGCAGGAACAGCTCAGGGGAGGCTCCTGAGCCCCTCCTGGCCAGGGCAGAGTGAGGCCCCGGCAGGAGGGACAGGAGTGGCTGTGCTGGGGTGAGGGCAGGAGCGTGTCCAGCTCTGTCCATCCCAAAGGTGGGGATCCTCCAGGGTCACCCTGCAGGCCTGGCTGCTTCTTGGAGCCGTTCCCTTGGAGCTCTGCCAGTGTCCAGCTGTTCCATAGGGGCTGGAGGGAGCTGGAATCTCTGTCAGGTTCCCCACCGTTGGTTTTGCCCTCCCAGCCCAAGCGGTCCCACCTTTGCAGCCTCTTCACGAGGCTCCATCCCCTTTATCTCTGCAGTTGCTGCTCTCAGAGCCTTCTCTGACTTCACTCTGAGCTCCTTGAGGCCTCTTTGCCCTGGGATCCTTCTCTGACACCAAAAAGATCACTACTATTATCATTGTTATGAAATATTTTAAGAATTAAACAATATATCTAATTTTGAAATGACTCCAAGATGGGAAGGGACTTGGCTAAACCTCTGAAGAGCCAGACCAAAGCCCTGTGTGAGAGCACCAGTGAGCAGCTCAGGAATCTCTGTGCAGGGACAGACCTGGGAGGCAAAATCACCCCGAGCTGCCCTGGGCTGAACTTCAGCCTTCCCTGAGCTCTGGGGTCGTGTTCCACCGGTGGCTGCCACAACCCCTGTGTTTGATGGAATTACTGCAGAGCAGTCCATTACATTCCCACTTCCTTTTCGCTTTAAAAACCAGACTGAGCACTTGGTGTTCTGGATCTCTGCCTACTTTTTTGAGTGTCCTGATGCCCTGATTGCTCAGTTTGTGAATGTTCTTGTTCTACAACCTTTGTACTCTTGCAAAGCTAAGTGAGAAGCTCGCCCTGGGATGGGACCCTTTCCCAGTGAGCCCCCCCAGGGCCATTCCATGTGTCCCACTCTGGGCCTGCACAGCCTTCCATGGTTTTCTTCCGCCCACCACAGCCTTCAGACGTAGTTATTATTTACTTACCTGTTAAGTACTGAATTATGATGATCCACCCTGTGCCATTTTAGTCTAATTTGCAGTAATTTTGTGTACCTCGTTACTCCTTTCTTTAACTGCTGGAACACAGGAGTTCTGGAAGGATGTTGGGAAGCAAAGGGCTGTTTCTGTTTTAACACACCACATTTCCTCTTTATCAATACACTGGATGTGGATAATAGATGTGTATTCTCTTCATTCTTCATCTGGATTTTCCTTGGATCAAGCAGTGCATTAAGAGCTGGTGGCACAGTTTTTGGAGCTGTAATTGGGTGGTTTTTTGTCCTAAGCACGTTTGAGGTGTGATAACCCAGGAGCTGAAGCTGGGCTGTAGATCAGCCAGGGGTCTGGCTCCCCTGGGAGCAGGGAGGGGTGTCCCCAGGCTGTCTGTGTGTGAGTTAAGTGTTTCTCTGTCTTGTGTTCATCCACAGCCGTGATTAGTGCTCATCCCATCCATTCCCTCGACCCCCCTCACCACCATTTCCACTCCGGCAGCCTCGCCTCTCCAACCCGCAGCTTCCTGCACCACCAGCTCAGCCCGTGGCCCCTGGGCTCTGCCATGTCCCATTCGGACAGGGCCGACTCCACAGGTGAGAGATGAACCCGCAGGGAGGTGGTGCTGTGTGGAACGGTGAGGGGAGCACCCGGAAACCAGAGCCTGAGCTCGGTCAGTCTGCGCTGCGGGGCTCCCCGAGGGATGGGGGCAGTGCAGCAGAATCCCGGACAGGCTGGGCCGGGTGTTGATCCCTGACATCCGTGGCGGTGTCCTTGGAAAAGGGGGTTGAATGTTTTATACACAGTGATCCACCGGGGATTCCTCCAGATACCGCCTCCAGCTCTGGAGTCCGAAACAGCAGATTAAATCTGAGCTGCTTTGTGGGATAACTTTGCCCCTAATTAGTACAGTTTGAAACCAGGAGCAGAGGAAAGTCCGGGCCTGGCTGCTGAGAACGGGGGCACACAGAGAGTGGGGTGGTTTCCATGCAGCACTTCCAGGCTCGGTCAGAATCACTGGTATAGTTCTGGAGAGCACCAAAGTCTCCAGTGCTCCAAAAAATTCCGAGCAGTGGCGGTGCTGAATGGTGTGAATGCCGAGATGAAGGGAACTCTGAGCTCCTCTGCTTTAAGGTCACCAGTTTAAGGTGTCACAGCCAGATGTGTTGTTTCCTTATGAAAACAATTCCTGAGGCTGCAGGGTCCATTCCAACCCAAACCATTCCATGATTCTCAGCAGACGGGTTTCAAGTGCAGCTCCTCTGTGACCGCCACGGCGCTGTGTGCCTGGAGCGTTCCCGGTTAAAAACACCAATACCGGGAGGTGCTGTGGGTGAAAGGAGGCTGCAGACCGTGTTCTGTGCCGGTCGTGTGAGGATTTGAACACAGAGCTCTTCCGGTGCCAAGCGTTGCCGAGGAGCCCTGGGCTCCCGTGCTCCCGGCGGCGCTGCTGGCCCCGGAGCGGCCGTGGGGGTCCCCGCGGGGCACGGAGCCCTCGGAGGAGGCGCTGCTGCCCGAGCCCGTCCCCACGGACACTGAGTGACCGTGCTGCTGTCTGTGTTGCAGAGTCGGTGCGGAACACGCCCAGCACAGACACGATGCCGGCGGCCTCGGCCGCGGCCGGCGCGGAGCTGCCGGAGCCCGAGGGGCCGTTCCTGCCCCCCGAGGAGGAGCCCCAGGGCCCCCCCACGGCCCACGTGCGCCCCTCGCACCCCCTCAAGAGCTTCGCCGTGCCCGCCGTGCCCCCCGCCGGGGGCCCCTTCGACCCCGCCCTGCCCAGCACCCCCCTGCTGACACAGCAAGGTGAGCCTGGGAGACCGGGACCTCGGAACAAGGGGAGGGTGGGCTTGGGCGTCAGGAGACGTGGCAGAGGCTGGGGTCAACTTTGTTGATGTCATTTTCTGTGCATAGATAAGAGAAAGTCCAAATCCAACGCTTCATAATTCACGTGTTACTTTTCTCCTGATAGAATCCTTTTCCTTCACAGAATCATCCCAGGCTGCTTGGGTTGGAGGGGAGCTTTAAAGCCCATCCAGTTCCAGCCCCTGCCATGGCAGGGACACTTTCCACCGTCCCAGGCTGCTCCAAGCCCCGTCCAGCCTGGCCTTGGGCACTGCCAGGAATCCAGGGGCAGCCCCAGCTGCTCTGGGCAGTTCCAAGCCCCCCCCACCTCCCAGGGAGGAATCACTCCCCATATCCCATTCCCCCCTGGCAGTGGGCAGCCATTCCCTGTGTCCTTACTCTGCTCCTTCCAGGAGCTTCCTGAGCAGGCAGCAGCCCCGTGCCCCGAGGCTGAGCCTGTCCCACCCCTTTGCAGCTCCCGGGCACCCCCTGCACGCGGTGAAGACGGCGTCCATCGGCACCCTGGGCAGGAGCCGGCCCCCCATGCCCGTGGTGGTGCCCAGCGCCCCCGAGGTGCAGGAGACCACGCGGATGCTGGAGGACTCGGAGAGCGTAGGTACCACCCTGCCCGGGCTGGGCAGGGCCCTCAGCGGGGCTCCGGGGGGGATTCTGCGCCCACACCTTCATGGCACCGGGAACGGGGCTCAAACTGCGGGAATTCCGCACCCACACCTTCATGGCACCGGGAACGGGGCTCAAACTGTGGGAATTCCACACCCACGCCTTCATGGCACCGGGAACGGGG
>VZTX01007434.1:5656-21761 GCA_013400915.1 Pardalotus punctatus | reverse complement strand
GGGCTCTGGCTGCTGCGGCGGCGGCGGCACGGCGGGAGCGGCGCCATGAGGCTGCAGGCGCCGCAGTTCCAGGCGCTCTTCACGCCGGGGCTGCGCAGCGTGGCCGGTGAGTGCGGGGGGGCCCGAAAAATGGTAAAATGGGCAACCCTGGGGTGGTTCGGGTCGGGAGGGACCTTAAAGCTCATCCCGTCCGCCTCTGCCATGGGCAGAGACATCTTCCACTGTCCCAGGCTGCTCCGAGCCCCGTCCAGCCTGGCCTTGGGATGGGGCAGCCGCAGCTTCTCCGGGAATTCCATTCCAGGCCTTCACCACCCTCACAGGGGAGAATTTACTGCTGATATTTAATCTAAACCTATTCTCCTTCACCTTAATGCCGTTCCACCTTGTCCTGTTACTCCATGCCCTGGTGAAAAGTCCCTCCCGAGCATTTTTCTGCTGTAAGGTCTCCCAGAGCCGAACACCCTCAGCCTGTCTCCAGGGACGTGGCAGAGCTCCTTTTCTCCCTTGCAGGCCGATTCCACGATGCTGTGTTGTTCCTGGAGAAATTTGGGTTCATGGCTCACTGTCCTCTGCCATAAATAATCGGAATACTTTTCCCTTGTCAGCCCCTGACTGTTCAAAGTGATCCCCAGCCCAGAGTCCCCAGTGCCAGTTAGCGACCTGCCAATATTTAGGGTACCATAAAAGCTGCAGAAAAATAAACCAGAAATTACAAAGAAAATACCTGTGGGTGCTCAGCTGTGCCACGAATTAGTGCATTTTGCATGAAGCTGTGAGGTATTTGCTGCTCCCTGCATATTTGAGTGTTTATTCCCATATCAATGATCTTGATTTTGTGAGAAGGCAGGTTATGGCTGATGGTGCCATGGATGTGTGTGAGACATTGCTTTTTCGTTTTTCTTTCCTCCCCAGAGCTGTTTGAGAAGAAGAACTATGAGCTGAGAATAGCAGGAGGGGCCGTGAGGGATTTACTGAGCGGAGAGACACCACAAGACATCGATTTTGCCACCACAGCCACACCAGCAGAGATGAAGGAAATGTTCACAGCAGCTGGGGTTCGTCTGATCAATAACAAAGGAGAAAAACACGGAACCATCACTGCCAGGGTTGGTTTGTGATTTCATTTGCATCTTTTCTACTTGTTTGTAGATGTGCAGCATGTCCAGCAGAAAACTGGTAGCATGCTCCTTCTTTGTTAAAGTATCACAACAGGGGTTTAAATGAGACCCTGATTTAAGGCATGGAGTGATTTTTTGATTATTCATTGTATAATTTCAGTAATTATCATATTATAATGCTGCTGTGTCATCACCAGAGAAGATCACATAGGCTGCCCACACACAATCCTAGTGTTTCCTGCTCCTGATTTTCTCTCAAGTTCTATTTCCTCTACCTTGCTTCTAGTCCATCTCTTGCAGGAAGATTTCTGCAGGCTCTATAGAAAATAAATAATATAAAGATTATTTTCAGGGGTTCCTATTTTTCAGTTGTCAGCTCTGCATGGAAACATGGCACACATTGCTGTGCGTGTGTCCACTCTCTGTTTACAAACACAGGGCTGAAAAAATGTGCAGCTTTTCCATTTCATTTCATGGTTGTGTTGAAGTAACGATGTCTGTGGGATTTGCAGCTCCATGAACAGAATTTTGAAATTACCACTCTCCGAATAGATGTTGTCACCGATGGACGGCATGCAGAGGTGGAGTTCACCACTGACTGGCACAAGGATGCTGAGAGGAGGGATCTGACTGTCAACTCCATGTTCTTAGGTGAATATGAAAAATAATTATGTGGATGAAACAGTGAATTTTGAGTTTTGGCAGTAAATTCTGCCTTTGTGTCAAAGGTACAAATACATGAGATGATCTGACAGACCAGGTCAAGTCACACAGCTTCTCCTCCAGATTTTCAAATGAGTGTTTCATTGTGTCAGCCACATTTGTAAATTCATATTCTTCTATTTTTTTCTTTTTTTCTAGGTTTGGATGGGACGCTGTATGATTTTTTTAACGGCTATGAAGACTTGAAAAGCAAGAAAATCAGATTTGTGGGGAAGGCAGCTGAGAGAATACAAGAGGATTATTTACGAATCCTGAGATATTTCAGGTAACAGGCTTTGCCTTTCCTTGAGAAATGAACTGTAGAAGGTTTCAAAAACATGCAAAAAGAGATCAATGATGTAAACAGAGTTGTAGTTGTCGTATTTCCTTGCCAACCTAAATGGTTTTGTGATTGTAAGTGGAATGGAATATTTGTTCTAATCTAACATCCAGGGGTTTTATATGGCAGATTTTATGGAAGAATTGCAGAGAAACCTGGAGATCATGAACCTAATACACTGCAAGCGATTAAAGAAAATGCCAAAGGCTTGGCTGGAATATCAGGAGAAAGGATTTGGGTGGAACTGAAGAAAATTCTTCTTGGAAACCATGTAAATCATTTGGTTCAACTTATGTACGAGCTGGATATTGCACAGTACATAGGTAAAGTTTGATTTCCTGCTCCTCTATCTTATACAGACAGAATTCTGTGGCAAAGTGAGATCAAACTTGGGATAAAACAGAAAGAAATTAGATTTTTTTCCCGTGTTTGCATCCATATTTCTTACTAACACTTTTTTTTGCACTTTTTGTGTGTTTTTAGGGCTACCACTTGATGGGAATTTAGAGGAATTTGCCAGAGTCAGTAAAAACATCCAAAATCTGTCTCCAAAACCCATGACTGTGCTGACATCCTTGTTCAAGGGGAAGGATGATGTCACAAACCTGGACCTAAGGCTGAAAATTTCCAAGGAAGAAAAAAACCTTGGCCTTTTCTTGGTGAAGCACAGGCAGGAATTAACCCGAGCCCAGGGGCCAGAACCACTTAGACCATACCAGGATTTCCTGATGGATGTAAGTGCATTTCAGATTGCTTTGTCTGGGGCTTCACAGTGAACTGAATTAATTTTTAAGAGTTTTATAAAAACCAAACCTGCTGTATTTTAGCAGTTCTGAGCATGCTGTTGCAATTTCTTGACTGATTTAAAAGGCTGAAAAATGTCCCATTCCATCATCAGTTTCTTGTGACCTTACTTGGGAGTTTGCTGGGCTGTCCTATGGAAATAAGAGACAGGGAGAATTGGGATTTTTTTTATGAAACTCAGCTCTGAATTGTGTTGGGAAATCAGTGCAGTTCCTGATGTGCTTCCTGTGGCCCAGTGTTCCATGGGCACCCTGTGATATTTTCCACAGCAAAGTGAAGTCATTTCTGCACTTTTAGAGCAGCACCTGAGACTGAGGGCAAGACCCATTCCCCATGGCCAGGCCTGGCTCCCACAGGAAAGGTGATGGATAAGGGTTAGAGTTATTACCTGGAATTCAGGGAGTCTCCAAGGATCTCCCAGAGCCTCCAGGACTCCATTTTAACACCTGAGAGCCAGGAGAGATCCTTGAACAGTCCAGCTTGTCCCTTCATAAGGGGTAATGGGAATAGCACAATGCTGAGCACCCCTGGAGCTGGTTCTGCCATTTCATAGTGAACCCTGTATTTTTTCCTTTTTTTCCCCTAGTCTAGGGAAGCTAACACCAATTCCAAGATCTTCGAGCTCCTGAAGTACCAGGGAGAAGAACAACTTCTGAAAGAAATGCAGGAGTGGACTGTTCCCTGTTTCCCTGTCAGTGGCCACGATCTGCGGAAGATGGGGGTGTCCTCGGGGAAGGAAATTGGGACAGCACTGCAGCAGCTCAGGGAGGAGTGGAAGAAAAGTGGATACCACATGGATAAAGAGGAACTGCTGAGCTGCCTGAAGAAATTGTAGAGTGAATAAATGATGGCAGAATTTTTTGTGCCCTGATGTGATGGAGCTGAGCTCCCCGGGAAACTGAGCCACTCACAGTCAGTCGAGGATTTGAGGATTTGTCATTTAACATTTTCATTGCTAATTTGTAATTTCTGCAAGGGGAGGTTTAATATTGTAATAATGTAAAATATTGTTCGCCAAATTCCACCTTCTCTACCTTTGCTGTATTTAGGGATAGATATTTACTACTTTATCATGATTTCAGGGCATGACATCAAGATTTTTCTCATTCTTTCTATATTAAAAAAAAAAAAAAAAATCTCCCAAAAAGGTTGTTTTCATCCTCTAGGTAAAATGATGGAGGGTTTTTAATGTGCCTAGGAGAATGACTGGAAATAGTGGGCTCTACCCTAACTCTTTTTGTACTTAAAGCTGGATTACAGATGGAAATACTCCAGCAGTTCCCCAGCAGTCTCACCATGGAAAACCAGGCTGTTTTCTAGGACTGTTTTTATTTTCCAGAATTCCAGAATCAGTTTTAGGTTAAAAGGATGATTTGGCTGAGTGAGTCTCACAAACTTTCAGTAGCTTTTCAATAACTTCTCACTGAGTAACTAAGCTGGTGAAGGTTCTGCAGTGTATTTTCAACTTGAGGTGTGAGACAAACTATTAATGTTCATTAACATTAATAGAGGGGAGATCCAGCTCCTTGTCTTGGGAATCTGGGAATTTGGAGCAGTGCTATTCCTGGCTGGTCTTTAGGAATGTCTTCATGTCCCTGGGGTTTTTTTTTGGGTGTTTTTTTTTGGTTTTTTTTTTTTTTTTTTTTTTTTTGTGGGTTTTTTTTGTTTTTTTGGGTTTTTTTTGTTTGGGTTTTGGGTTTTTTGGGGGGGGTTGGGGGTTTTTTNTGTTTGTTTTTTGTGGGTTTTTTTGGTTTTTGTGGGTTTTTTTTGTTAGGTTTTGGGTTTTTTGGGAGGGGGTTGGGGTTTTTTTTGGGTTTTTTTTGGGGGTTTTTTTTTTTGTGTGTGGTTACAAAACCTCTGAGAGCAGCTCTTGTGTTTATAAATCTTATTGCAGGTTGAAGTTTTCCTACAGAACCATGGTAATGAATAAACTCCTTTGGATTTCATTTTCCTTGGATATCATTTGGCAACACTAGGTGGCAACACTGGAGCAATGCTGGAAAAAAATCAGCATTTTGGGCTTTCACACAACTTCCCAGCTGCCTTTGAGTTTCCTGGGATGTCGAGTCCTTTAAATAAATTATCCTGAAGGTACTTGGGAATTTGTGGGAGACAGCAAGGGAAGAGAGAAAGTGCTGTTTGTTAGTAAGGCAAATCTCACAAGAACATGATGGTGCTTAATTTAATGAGGTAATTAAATTGAAGCCTCCTTTGTGCAATTTATGGAACTACTGCAATCTTGGGAGGGAGAGTGACAAAATTGAGGGCTGTAGTAGAGTCCTTTAAAGAACTTTTCCCCACCTCAACAATCAGCAAAACCAGGTGAGTTTTGAAACAATTTGAATTTTATTCTTTGCAAATGTTTGCAAGCCACAAGATTTGTCAGAGAAGTTGTCCCAAAATGCAGAGAGAGGAAGAGTTTAAAGCAGAGACTGGGCTACCCCTGGAGCAGCTTTACAGAGCAAGTAAAGGTGACAAAGAGAGGAACAACTGAACTGCAGCACATCCAAAAAGAGCATTAAGAAGAAATGAGTATTCAATGTTTCAGACCTAGTGTGCAAGTGGTTTGTGTGGTTCTACCCATTTGTCAGAATGAAACAAAAGAAATTAAAGGTTTGCACTGGTTGTCCCTCATCCCCCATCCTGCCCCATTCCCACATCCCAGGCCCAGACAGGGATGGTGCTGGGAGAGAGGAGCAAAATGATCCCCTGGGGCAGCAGCCTGCAAATCCACTGGATTAATGCCTGCATGAAGCTACACTCAGCCAATCAATGGGGTAAATGGAAATATTATTTAAATATTAATAAAATCTGATCTCCTTTGATTAGCTCTCATAAGGAGTGATGTCCATATTTTTCCATATTAATGTTTCAAATTTTCCATAATCCCAACCACTCGTTTTCTCTTCAAAAGAGAGAAAGGCATGGAAAATGTGAACCAGTGTATGGAACCATCCCCAGTTCCACACCCGCCCTGGAATGCTGCAGCTCTGCTCCCTCCCAGGGATCCCTGCAATGAATGGATTCACCATGACAGGATTCAGCAGCAGCCCTTGTTTTCAACCTGGAAATGTCACAGACTTCAATACAACAAACATTACAGGTTAAGCACGTGGAACAGCATCATCAACAATAAAATTCCATTAGTATTACTTTACTCCTGACTTGCCTCGATTATATTAGTTTACATTTGACTATATACACAAAACACTAAAAATATGCCTATTTGGGATTAAAACATTGCCATTTTTAGTTGAGGCAATCCAAAAGACTCAGCTAAAACCCCAAAGAACCGAACCCTTAAGAAGTTCAGTGACAGCTCAGAAAATCCTTTTGAAATTCCCCCACCCTCCAGTGAAAGTTCACACCAAGGCAGCAGAAGGTGCTGGGAGCACCCTCCAAATTCTTGCCACCACCAAGCCCCACTGAGGATCACAGGAACAAAAGTCAAGGGGGACTTTGAGGGGAAAAATAACAAAAAAACCCAGATGTACAGCCCAGATGTGCTGTGTGTGCAGCTGGGCATGCAGGGGTGAGGGAAAACCACTACTTGCAGTGGATTTCCAAACAGAGGATTCAGCATCTCCCTCTCACACCAGTGCTTGGCTTTCAAAGCTTATAATGAATCATCATCATCAAAATCCAGAATGTTTTCTTGAAGAAAATGAGCCACCATTCATCCTCGATTTGCTCAGAGCTAAATCCCGAGTATTGCTTTTCCCAGCTCATTGCCAAGGCAGGCACTGCCCGTGGAACTGAGCACAGAATTCACATCTAGGAGAACAAAAGCAGCACAGAGGTAGAAAGCATTGAAGAACTAAACCTGAGTTACACAATCATTAATTTCTACAAAGCTGGCGTGACAGACACCCAGCAGCATCCTGCAGCAAGTCCATGGTTTTGGGTGTTTTTCCAGCTGCTCCTGGTGTGCCAGGCTGGGTGATCTGTCCTTGCTACACCTGCCTGGAGCTGACAGAGAACAAGCAACCACTGGCTCATGTCTTAACTAGTTTTAATTGTGAAGAAATAAAAAGTGAATGATAAAAGCTTCACAAGAAAAACAAGTGTTTATGTGCACAAACACTGAAAAAAATCTCCATTTCCATCACCAAAGTGCATTCTGACAAAAATCCCAATAAATCAGTGGCCAAGGCTGCCCCAGTTTGGCATCCACTTTCTGGAGCACAGACAGGCCTTTAGACAAAATAAAAACTAAACCAAAAATCTACCAAAAAACAACCTCCCCACAAAAAAGCACTGCCTTTATTTCTGTTTTATTTTAAAACTTCTCCTCTTTCTAAGGTGATAATATGAAATTTTACTTTATGATGTGAAAATTAAAAAATAATTAAAGAGATGCTGCCTTCCCCTTGTCACAACAATTACTACTTAAAACTCACCTCAGTGGGGTGTGTTAGAGTCCTTCCCAAACCCCTGGACACCTACACAGGTAAATTAACCAGGAATAATTTTGGGAAATAACTGAAGCACACCGAACAGAACATGACAATGCTGTTTCACTCTCTGGGACTGACCTGGGCACTTCTTGTGAACAGTTTAACATTTAAGACTTCTACAGTCAAATGGACTAAAACAGAGGAGACAACTTGTAAGGAACAGACACTTCCCATGGGTTCCATCGTGACAGGCAGCTGCAATTCCAGCTCTTGCCCATTCCAGCACTGCCACCAGCACTCAGAAACTCTCAGGCTGCTTCTCTCTTCACAGTTATTCAACAAAGAGCTGAGAAACAGCACAAGCAGCAAACCTGAAGGACTTCACAGAGTTAGAAGCGGGGATTCTCAGCAAACCACTTGTAAGTGTATTATGGCAAACACTCCACGGCAGGTAACTGCTATCTACCATCCTGGGAATATTGCAGCAACCAGACTTTGCTTATTGGGATTTTAGTTGGATTTTAGTTTCCATCTCCCTTCCTTCACTGCAAGTGGGAATTAACAAGGGTGGATAAAGTCCAGTCTCAAGTCTGTCCCCGCGGATCAGAGATTTCCCGGTGTCCCACAAGGACTGTCACTCCTGGTGGCTCCTGGCACCTCAGCTCTCACAGGAAGGACTCAGCGCTCAGCCCCGAGCTCCGCAGGAACAGCAACCCGGATTGACAGCAGCTCCAGCCGTGCCTCCTGTCCTTCCCTCGGGATGGGAGCGTGGCCGGGGCTCCTGGGGCCACGGAAGCATGGAAGGGGAACGGAGCAGGGAAGGTCACAGGCACAGCAGCGGCGAGCGCGAGCGCTCCGAGTCCTCCCCGTCCCCCTCGGGAATGCGCGGCAGCAGCGCCGAGCGCGTCAGCCCCCAGAACTTGGGAGGGGACAGCTCCTTCCTGGTGGCCGTGAACTTCCAGCCCATGTGGCTCCCGCAGATCCTGCACTGGGCTATGGTCCAGGCGTACCTGCCATGGGCAAAGCAAAGGCTTGGTGACAACAGCGAAGGAACAGACATTTTGAAAACGCTTCAGCAGGTGAGAGTCCCAAGCTGGATTTGGGTGAGAATCCCAAACTGGATTTGGGTGAGAATCCCAAGCTGCATTTGGGTGAGAATCCCAAGCTGCATTTGCAAAGAATCCTCAGAAATCCAGTGCCCAGCTCCCACCTAAAACCCTGCAGAGCTTCAAAAAACAAAGGAAAAATCCCTCACAAGCTTCTGACTCCCCAAGCCCTCTCTCCCCTCTTCAAAGAGAGGAAGCAACTGAAGTTTACTGCCCAACGTTCCAGCAGTGATGAAATGCTGAGAGCTCTAAAGAGGGGTCAGAAAACTTCTCAGAGTTATTTAATTGGAATAAAAGTGATTTTTGCCCTCTCCCCCAATAACAGGGAGTGCTGCACTTCCCACAGCAACAGAGCTTTTCTCTAACAAGATAAAACATGAATATTTCAAAGCCCTCATAGAAGAAAAGAGCTGAGAAAACACAAAAGGATGAGAAATATTAACTCCAGATATTAAAGGTCCCAAATTTTCTTCAGGAAATGTTAAAACGTGACAGAAATGCCAGACTTCCTCCAAGTCATTGCTCAGTGCTATATGATATTCCAGGGAAAAAATCCTGGATGTAAGATGTAAAAGTTTGCCTAATAATAATACATCTGGACATTTAATTCTGTCACTGTCTCAGAAAGACAGACTATTTTTATTAAAATAAAAAAAGATAATCAGATCAATACAAATGTCAGTAATTTTTATCAAACATTTATTCAGTTTTTAGATATAAAAATGTATTTTAGATTGAAATATAAATATAAATATAAATATAAATATAAATATAAATATAAATATAATTAAAATGTTATATATTCTGGTTTTCATTTGCACTAAAGCTGTGTGAATACAATTATTTTAGTTGGAGCTTAAATAAAACTACACGCAAAGAAACTCCCAGACAACTTTGTTTATAGTGCTCAAACTCTAGACTGTTTTAAAACCTTAAGACTTCCCCATTCAAAAAAATGAAAGATAAAATCTGCAATATTTTTCCATTTTATTCTGTATTTTGAGTAAGTCTCAATTTACCTCTTTATTTTTTATATGAGCGAAATGATGACAATATGCCTAAAAAATTCAGTATTTCCTATTCCACCCTCCCAGAAATACTCACTTGGGGTAATTTTCTATAAAATGTTGCAGCTCTTACCCGGGGAACCAGCTGTGCTCTGTCGAGGGCCGTCCGCTGAGACTCAGGTTGCAGGCTTTATACACAGTGAGGGTTTCGTGGATGTATCCGTGGGGATTCACGTAGGCTGCCATGGGCCCGCACAGGGATAAGCTACAACACACAAGGAATTCTGTCAGAGCGGAAGGAAAAATCAAAATATAAAAAAAAAAAAACCAAAAAATTAAAAAATTTNAAAAAAAAAAAAGAAAACAAACAAAATAAAAAAAATTAAAAAAAACCCAAAAAAAAAAAAAAAAAAAAAAAAAAAAAAAAAACAAAAGCCCAGTTTGGCAAAGGTAAACAGAGAAAAAACTGCCAGCTAAGGTTAAAGTATTTCTCCAGAGCTAAAGAATCCACTTTTCATAGGGGGGGAAAAAAGGACATTTAATTATATTATTAAAAACTGACATAAAATAGACATTAATTTAAAATATCACTGGTCAAATTTTATTAGAATTGCAGAAAAGTACACGATAGACTCATCTTGTGTATTATTTTAAACAGCAACGTCCAAGAAAAGCAAGGAAAATCTACCTTTAAAAGTAAGCAAAAATGTTCATTTATTGCATCAACTTCTCAGCCCCTTCTGTTCAAGTCCCTCATATTGACACAGCAGGAACTGTGGTGTCTGGAATCCATTATTTGATTAGAAGATAAGAAATTGCTTTTAATTACCCCATCAGCTCCTTATCACACTGATAAAGGAAAACTGTGGGGAGTCTTTGTTAACCCAAAGCATCTTTTAACCTTCCCATTATCGCTGGGGATGGGCTGATAGGAGTTAATCAAGATTCAAACGGTGACAAGGCTGACAGAAGCAGCAATTATTTGGAAAATGTACAATGTGTAATCACGGTTAAACATGGGAGATATTGTATAGGGCAAACAGAGAATGGGGCCATCCTGCGGTTATTAGGAATAACCTTAAATTCCTAAAAGAAAAAAGGATACCACCACTTAATGGCATGAATAGGAGCCTAATTATAGCACCTCATTAGTGCATTTTAATCTGCTGTTGAGGCTTGTTGCCCCATAAATGAAGTGGTGGGAAATAAAATTTGGGATCTCATAAACTTTATTCAGAAATAGCAGGATGAAAAAGTCTTTATGTGACACATTTATATTTCAAGTTCTTCACTGCAAGGTGCTGGGGGGGTGGCACACCACCAATTTCTGTTGCAGATTTCCTAACTTTTTATTAAAAAAACTCAAATATCAACCCCCTATAAATATTTACTTAAATTTTATTAGAGCTGTGGCAAACACAGCAGTTTTCAGACATAACCCAGCTTAATCTGCTTTGCTGTGCCCACGTTTCTGACCAAGGACCTCCCCAAGATGAAGAGTAATAAACTCACCTGAATATTTCATTCTTGGTAGTTATTTCTGTGTCTTGGCATTGCTTACAACAGAGAGATGTACACTTGGAAAGAGAAACAAAGAGGATAATTTAATTAATTTCCACAGGCTTGCCAGCAATGGGAAATGATAAAAATGTCTCTCCCCTTCCCCCAGAACTGACTTTGCACCAATTGTTTTGTTTATCTGAGCAGCAGTCCCTTCTGCAGGATATTTTTCTACGTGTTTCACTTATATAAACATTAATTATTATTTAAAAGACATAACAATTTTCATATACTCGCCCCACAAAAAGATGCATACCCAGAGAATTGGATCTGACTCCACATAGATAATAAATGAGCCAACCTTTTAAGGTCTCTAAAGGCTAATTTAGAAAAAACAACCTTTGCTCTCCTTCATTAGAGCACAGAAAAGGCAGATGAGACAAATGCAATCATTAAGTCTTTCTAAAATTTGAGGGTACTGTAGATCAATGGGTTTAATTTCCTCACAAAAATAGGTAAAACATATTGATCTCTCTGCTGGAGATTATAACAGATTCATCCATCTTCTACAATTTCTACAAAGTAGAACTAAACAATTCATCACTGACGCTGCCCAGAAAAGAAGCATTTAGCATAAGCTCAGCAGAACACTGTCATTAATTTTCAGGAGGTGAGTTACCCCTTTTTAAGGGGAATTCCTGTGAAATGACAGCAGCATTTGAGTATCAGGGCATTTTCACAATTTCAGCTCAGGAAAGACAAGTGAAGTTTAGTCTGATCACAGCCCCAGGGAAAAACCTGCCCGTTTCTGTCTGAGAATTTGGGAGATTTCTGCTTCCTTTCTCTGTATCTTCCCTTTTAAATTTCTGGTGCGTGAACTTGGGGAAGAGGAACATTTAAAATGACACTCAGGTTCACTTTTCCCCAGAAATGGGTAAGAATTTAATGACAGTACTTTTTAGGCAGACAAAATTCTCCTTGCTCTGTGCCCATTAGAAAAATCTGTATCCATATTATTAAGAAAGTATAAATTATTATAAAGAACTGTACTACACAAAAACAGAATATTCAGAGCATTACAAGGCCATGGCAATGGAAAGAAGAGAAGGGAAAACAAGTTTTTGAACATCTTAACAAGGAATTACATAACAAGCCTTTTACAAAAAAATCTTTCTGGCCCAATCTTTAGATTTATGCTCAATAGTAGGAAGATTTTACTACAAAATCCATGAATTTCCATGGCCCAATGATACTTGACTGTGGTGTCAGTATGGGGCTGGGATGGTTATGAGCAACACTGGATTTCTAGCACCATCTCCTGGCTAAAAAAAGTGCTGTGCCACACTGAAATATTCCTAACAAAAGCAAATATTATTACATGTTTCTTGCTTGCTGCTAAACATAATCCAGCATTGAGACGTTGTTTTCCTCTTGAGCAAACTTTTGAAGGGGAAGGAAGAAACAACAGAACACCCAAATTCACCCTCTAGGAGGAGTGGCTGGGAATTCCATACATTTCTGCAGGAGATTGTAACAGTCACTGCTATTTTTTGGCAATTTAATGGCAAATAAAGAACTACTCACTTTGTTCATGATGTCTAACTCACAACGGAGTCTCTGCACAGCACTGCCTATTTTGAGCAACTGGATACGTAAAGCATCATCAATGGGCAGGCAGGCAGCAACTCTGTAAGAAAAATCTAGAAATGAGAAAGCAGCAGGCCTGTTAGAATTAACAGAGAAATAAAACCTAGGACTTAATTACACTATATAACACGTAATCATCTAATATTCTAAGCTGGGTTTTCTTAAAAATTAAAAAATCATTTAAAAAAACTGAGCTCTTAAAATCCACCTCGTACCTATTGGGTTTGTTGGAAGAGATTCATCTTTAAGGTTTTCATCCCATTCATGGAGCTGCCTCTTGACTCTTTCCATCAAGGTTTCCTTTTGTTAGAAGAAAAGCCTAATTTAAATACATAGGTATTGCTGTTTTCTTAGGAAAAAAAAACAAAAGGGAAGCAAAATGTAGAGTAAGCTCTTTTCCCTAAGTGGACATTAGCTTTTAAGACTTTAAATAATTAAAGAATCACTTTTTACCTACATATTTGAACTATTTTTGCTCTGAGACAACACAGAAGGAATCAGAATCTCTGCTATCCCTCCCAGACATTTGCACCAGGGAACATCCAGAGGGGAAAGCCCTTCCCAATCTCTTCACACTGCACTGAAAACTAGAAACTGCTCTAAAATGTAATTTATGAGCCAGCAAAAATAAAGCTTTTATATTATCCCATATTTCGATATTACAACTATAAAACTCACTGCAGGTTATTTGATTTAAGGGTGAACTTACAGCATCATAGAGAGAGTAGAGCCAGGAAGGCCAAGATGTCAAACTTGCACAGTGGAACTTCCTCTGAAACCAAACCCACAAACATTTATATTTTTTTTTATCTTTTTCTTAAAAATCTTTAACATTAGCAGGTTTTAGGGACAGTTCTTGATAGAACAAATAAAACAGGTGAGACAGATATTATGTTAATATTTATCTTAATATTTAAAGAAATTATCCCCATCAGGACCAGCACTTCAACGTGAAGTTTCCAACCCCATTCTCAAAAGCACTGAGAGCTAAACCCTTCTGAACAGGACAATACAGGGATTTTGTCACAAAACCTGTCTCAGCAGTATTTCTGCTGTTCAGTAATAAGAAATTATGTCTTTCAAAAGAGTACCTATCTGAAATGGAGACAGTTCAAAATGTAACTGCTATTAACAGTGCATCTGCTGCTAAGCCTCCACCAGCTGTCCCTGGAAGCACCAAATTTCCACCAGTGTAATGTCGTTGTATTAATTAACCAATTCTCTCCAGAGACTTCAGAACACAGAAATTACAGCTTTAGTTAAAAAAAGTCTAAAAAGCAGAACACAACATAACTGCATTGCTTTTCAAAGGAGGATCTCATATTGCACTGCAAATACGTAAAAATTAAATTGTCGTTTTCCCCTTGAGGGCAACTCTCCTCATTTAAATTACATCAATACAGAGATGATGGAGGTCAACAGGACAATCACCCTGCTCTGGATCTACATCCCATGTTTTTCCTGAAGTGAATTCCATTTTATTTCAGCTTCATCTGACAGAATCAGCCTTGGAAAGGGATTTCCCACCCCCACAGCTCAATGTTTCTGGGCTCATTAACTCACAGGAACTTGGTCAAGAACTCTCTTATCAGTGGAGTTTTTTATTTGTTTTTGAGGGTATAAGAGTTCAAAACCATTGAAGAAAAAAAGGAAATCCAAACGTGAGGAGAGTTACCAGGATTCTATATTAATTTCTGGAGGAAATTCCAAAGATCTCCAGAGAGACAGAAGATTTCAAGGTATCTTCTCTACGTCAGTGACCAGAACAGTGGAATGAATAATAAATACAGATATTTAAATAAATACTGGGACAGGCTGCCCAGAATAACTTCTCACCTTTTGGTACTTGTGCCACCACTGCCGGATGGCTCTGTCCTGCCAGGAAGTGGGTTTGGAAGAGGGAATCACGTGGCACCTGCTGAGAGACTGCAGCTGCACTGCTGACATGGTGGAAGGCAGCACTCGCTCAGGGAGGATTTGCACTTTAGCCTGCTGGATTCTGAGAAAGGAAACGAAAAGATGAGGTGTTCACATATTTTTAAAATTTTTTTTTAAAATACATTCATTTTTAAAAAAGTGGATTTTACTGCTTAAGAGAACACAGGCTGGTGCAACAGATTAATCACAGAATTTAAGCAACCACCCATTCCATTAGAACTTCTTGACTTTGTATTTTAGAGCACTACAGATCCGTCGGGATTGAGGCAGACAGAAACACGGACAGATTGGCAGTGGCAACACAGTGGAATGTTCCACCACCTCAGCACTACAGATTTAGATTTTTGTCTCCTCAAGTTACTTTTGGTCTAAGCTAATGGTCAGCTCTTCCATCTCAATGCCTCAGTTTAGCTGAAATGCAGTTTGCTATCTTCAAACCACAAAAGCTGCTGTGCTCAGCTTGAGGTCAGAATCAGCAGAAATAGGACAGAAACTCTGATCAGATTTTAATATCCCTGCTCAATGAGGTCACCCCTTCCAGAAAGACCTCAGCATATGTTATGTGGCTACTAAGAATGCTGTCCAGCAGAAAAGACTTCATATTTTTATCAGGATTATGCAGCAGAAATCCTGAAATGTTGAGGTGTGTGTCACTACAATTTTCTAATTTTCTTACAGGGACAAACATTGAACCGGTGACTTACAATGAATTATAAAATGATGTTGTGCCACAAGCACCTAGGAATCAGAAACACTTAGAATTAGGAAAATCTTCTTGCTAAGGAGCTCTGGATGCTGAATTCTCTGGAACAAAGCTGCTGTTACTGCAGGTGTCCAAGTACTGCCACCATGTGTCCAAGCAGGGCTTTTCCTAAGCTGCAACATTTGGAGTCTGTTCTCGTAACCAAATGGAGAGCAAACAGCACAGGTATTCCTCATTTCCTCCACTGCAGCTCAGAAACCACAGAAATGCTGCTGCCAGGCCTCTTGCTAAAGCAATGCCACTCTGCTGAATTGCAGGGTACAGGTGATTGGCTCCAGATTTCCAGATTTGGACTAGCACTCTACAAGCCTTGCAGGAAAGATTACAGAACCTCGAGCAATCGTGTTAAGAACTGTCACATGCTCCCAGATCAACGCTGGAGCCTGGACCTCTGGCCAGTGACACTGCCACGGTGCAGGGCACGATGCCAAGAACGGGAAAATGAGGAAAGACTCAGCATATCCTTACTGAATGTTCAGGATCTTAATCACTCTTAGAAATGGAAAATGGCATTATGTGGAGAAATGGCTCATAGAGCAAGGCGGCCATGGAATGCTGGAGTCTGTGTCTCTGCAGTTTTCCCCTGCAGAGCACAGAAAGGGCATTGTGCGAGCAGAAGGCAGAATTTTGAAGATAACTGCAAGGACGATGTCCTTGGTGGTCTGGAAAGTACCGAGGCCTATGAAAGAAGGATTGTAGTCAAGGAAAATGTCCTTGGTGGTTTGGAAAGTACCAAGGCCTACGAAAGAGGGATTGTAGTCAAAAGAATACAAAAAATCAGAT
>VZTX01007431.1:0-36639 GCA_013400915.1 Pardalotus punctatus | reverse complement strand
CCCCGTTGCACCTAATTAAATAATTAAATAAATTTAATTTTCCAATAGTGACACTACATTTTGGCTGATCCATGCTGTGTGTGACTTCTGGGACTTGCTTCGGATCTTGACTTCACCTTGTCTTCTGCCTCTTTTTTAATACGCTCTTTTTCTACTATCTGCATAAAACATTCAAATGTATTCTTGACTAACATTAGACAAGTCAAAATGTTTATATAGATGACAATATCACCTTCTGGTGTACATTAAATTAGTTTAGTAAAAATGTAATGGTTAAATTTTTCTAATGTGTTTTACTAAATAATTTTGATTTCTGATTGAAATGAAGTTGTAAATAGAAGCTGTTTACTATTATTAAATTCTTCTAAAAGCATGTTTTTCCCAGGATAGAATGCTATCAGGAAGGGAATTACACTATACTTCATGGGTGATTCTAAAACTTAGTATTTTCATTAACCTAGTGTTAATAGATCACTAATGTCTCCATTCTTCTGATCTTGTACCACACAGAAACAATGAGATGAGATCTGTGCCACAGTCAGAAAATGGGGAAGCTTGATTTACTGAAAATTAGCTTAACTGCTAGACTCATTGATAAAGCTGTGAAATAAAAAATGGAAATTAAATTCCCAAGCCTGATGCACTATTGAAATATTTTCCTGCATTAGGCATTTCTAGTGTTTATAAAGAAATGTGTTAATAGTGATGAGCAAACAAGCACTCACTGTATTTATTTTAGCTAGACTTTTAAACTTTTGTAGAGTGATTCAAGTGTCAATCAGAGATGTTTAGGTGCTACTTGTGATGGCTGAGAATAACAGAAACTCCTATCATATTTATTTATGTATGTGAAAATCAGAAGTTACGTGGTCCTTGAAGGGAGCAGAGGCTGTGACGGGTACATGGATTTCCTAGGGGCTGCCAGATAAACAGACTGAAAACAACTGAAAACCTGGAAATTCTAAAGAAGCATATCTGGCTGTGCTTCCTGTGGCTGTGCCAGGGCTGCATTATGGACATGTTTGTACACCCTGGAGGACCTGTGCTGCTTCGAAGCTGCAGAACTTTTAAGCAACTCCATAAACAGCAGACAACTTCACTGCACTTTTTATACTGTACAGCAATCATATTTTTGTTGCATCTTGGAATGCCAGTTCACAAGGGCCAGAAGGCAGATAATCAGTCTGGGCTGTCATTCTTTGAACAGAAAATAGTCAGGTTTCGATTTTTAGGACATAAACACTGGAGAATTTTACCTTGCGCACTGTGGAGCCAAAGGATAGCATCCCTAGCTCTTCTACCTGCTGATGTTTCTCTATTCTTGCCACTGCAGTTTGATAAAAACTTAAATTTTTTAACAGCAAAAGGAATTAAAGTGCAATGAAATTTTTGTACAGTGCAAAAGAAGAAAAACAGAGCATATTTGTAATATTAATAATTGAAATAAAACCTTAGTCCATATTTCTGTGTTTGTTCTTTTTTGAGTGTGTAAATTAAGAACTATAAAAAAAAATTTCTTAAAAATTAAATAAGGAAGTAGTGGAGCTCTTTAAGATTAGAAAGATCCCTCTTCTCTCAATAATCATGCACATTTATTTATTTGGTAATCTTCAGTAGAAAGTGGGGCTTTTTAGACCTTTAGGACTAGTGTCATTATTGTTTCACTGGGCAGGGTATAATCTGCCATGTATTGCAAATAACAAACAGTTAGCATGGGAATTAGTATCTGACTACAGAACCTTTATTTTCTCATGCTAAAAACATATACTGCTGCCACCAAAACTGACTTGGCTATAGTAGAAGATAATTTCTGTAAGGGCAGCATCATTACACACACATTCAGGTGCACATAAATACATGTTATGACTGGAGGTTTCAGAATATTCATCTGACAATTAAACTTTCAGGTCTAGAACACCAAAGGTAAAAAGCAAAAGCTTTTGATTGTTTCAGCTTGATATTATGCAAGTTAGCTTTGTTATGACAGATCAAGGCATTATCTGACTATCTGAGTGATTCTATTATGATGAATGAAAAAAACCTAAATAAATGTATAAGCCATTATCTAGCCAGAAGAACCAGTCTTTTTCTATATCTTTTGTCTATCAGCAGCAATATACAAATTCTAGAGAAAACATTCACATTATAGCCTATGCTCTATCTTCTCAAAAAACTCTGAAATCTATAAATTTGAAGGTATTATTATAATAATCTGAAGGATTTACATTTCAAAAATGTAAAAGATATCTGAAAACTCAGTTAAGTGATACTGAATTTTTTCTTTAAAATAGAAAATTACAATGGCATATGCAAATATTTTAAGGAGCTGGGCATGCTCAAAAACAGCCCCTTTCGTGCTGTGTTGGATATTTTAAGTGTGCAAACCTGACATATCCATACCAATGTTTGGGTTTGTTTTGGTGTTTTATGTCAGTCTTCTAAAGTATCCTGCGGTTTGGAGCATGCCCAAAGCACAACTTTCTCAGGCACTGCAGAGAATAGAAATAAACTGGTGACTTTCCTACCATATCTCACAATATTTGACATTTTTTAATGTAAGTTACTTCATAATGTAACAAGCCCCATGAGTATTATAACTCACAGCAGACTCAGAGATCTGAATCAATGAGAGTGGAGACTCTCTTACGCCACAGCTTTCTGAGACATTGCTAAAATTACAAATGTTTATATAGGTTTTGTCAAATTAAGGGTCATCCTAAAAGAAGCACCCTCATTGGGTAAATCCAGGAAGGCCACAGGAAATCCAGGAACTGTGTAATACTACCTCTCTAGAGGAGGTCTTTATAATAACATAGAGTTTCAACACAAGATGGCAAATCTCAGCAAAATTGTAGCAAAACTCCTAACAGTTTGGTTTTCCCTGACCCTTTTCCTTTCCGTCAACTCATATTTGCAAAGAATACTCTGGAATTATTCTTGCTGTTCAGTTTTGCACCCTCTGTGGAATTACAATGCTATTAAAAACAAAGGTAAAGGATTGTGTAGTATATGGGTAAAAATCAGCTCAATTTCATTCGACCAAATGCAGTTATCCTGATAATGGTAGCACCACCAAAAATACAAAGGTATTTGTTTGTGAATATCATCTTCCAGAAGTGTCTTCTTTCATACTCTGTTGCTCAGGCTGGAATAGTTCTCTGCTCTGTTCATATATACTACAGGTAAACAATGTTACAGAAATAATGCAATCAATGCAGACATGGGTAGAGATGTGGGGGAATCCTGGTGCGGAGGGCACTGACACCATTCTGGTTTCCTTTGCTTACTCTTTGCAATTTCTGGATGTTATTTTTCCAACACTCATTGTCTTATTTAGACCACTGCAACAAATTTGTAGCTCCTTCTTCCAGACTAGTAGAAAGGAATGTTTGCAGTTGCTGAGTATGTCTTGCTTTCCGTTAGTTACAGTGCTATCTGAAATGTCTACCTCACAAGAACAAATCTGGTGAATTATGATTTTCAGATACAGTGGCAGTGTGTAGGCCAGTGAAAGGAGAACTGGGAAAGGCAGATGAGAGAGAAAAGTCAGGGAGTGAAAGATGGGACAGCACCTACAATGAAAGCAGTGCTGGCTGTGCTAATAAGTGGCGTTAACACAGAAAGGAGCACTGGCTCTGCAGAAGTTTAGGCTGGAAATAGATAGAAAGGATCCATAATTTAGAGGATTAAGCTCCTTGCATGGTCTTTTGGTAAAAATAGCTGGGGCAATGGGTAAATTCTAAGATGAGGTTCAGTAAGAATTTGAAAGGGATTAGGTGATGATAGGGGAGTGGAGTTGATGACCCAAGAGATTAATTCATTCCCGTTGCCCCTCACACTCTTTTCAAGGAACAGTTTGACTGAAGATTTAGTGCATCGCTGAGTCTCATTTTATTTTGAAGAGTAAATGTCATGCTCAGCCATTAGCACAGTAGATTTCCTTAAAAGTACTCTTGAAAGAAGTGGTTTGGATACCTTAAAATATTCTTGCTACAGTGCAGATTAGTCTGATATTGATTAATCACATCTTTTGCACTTGTTAGAAAGTTATCAGAGGGAAGGCAAGCATGGATAAATTGAAAGAGCTATTTTCACCAATGATTTCCCACATATATGGAGGAATTAGTTGTATGCACAGGCCTTAGGAAGTCAGAGTAAAGCGATTCCATCAGTTATAAACAGTAGAGTATATTTTGTTTTGTTGGTCATTGTGGCATCATTTTGAGCAATATTAGACTGTTTCATGCCAGCAATGGGAGAGCAGGAGTCCTTTGATGCAATATTACTTAATTTTTAATGTAGGACGCTGCACTCAGTGTAAAAAGTAGGAGTCTGCAAAGCTCTTTGTGTCTCAAGTTGTTTTGTCTACTTAGGAGATATAGAAATAAATGTCTAAGTTGCAATTATATTGGTACTTGCAATTGTCCATAATGGGGAAATTAGATTGTTTGTCATCCAATTTTTTATTCCTCACATTTTGCAAAGATTACATCAGCCCATTACCCCACCTCATTCCTTATGACTCTTCACATTAATATCTATAGGGTCTTGATCAAATGCAGTTCCTAATTTAGTTAAACCAGAATGTAACCCTTTCCTGCCACTGGACTCCACAGTGGAGAGGTGAAGAACAAGGAGGTTTCTAGAGCAAAATATGTAGTAACAAAATCTCATATTAATCTGGCACCTAAGTCTCCACGGCCAGAGCGATGATACACTTGTGTCTGGTTGGAAGCTGAAGACAAGTGTCACAGTCTGCATTATGAAAGCAAACAATATTCCTGGTTCTGTGTGGCACCTAGTTTCATAATAAGAACAAATATAAGCAATATAAAAACTCTCATTGTGTTAAAGCATTCTTATCTTCTGCTATACCTTTTTACTCTGTGGCTATCCATTTTTTTAGCAGACTGAATCAAGTTAGGGATCCCATGTGTCGCTGTTTTATATTTCCATTGTATAACAATTTACTTCTCAGTTATTTGCAGTTAACTGAAACCTATTTGGAATTAGGCACACACCCCCAACATTTGGAGTGGAATATGGATTCTTCTCCTAGTCCTTATGTTTTTATCCTGACTGTTAGGCAGGGAGGACAATGAGCAGGGTTGGAGGAGAGGCCTACTTTTAAAATTGTTTACAACCTAGAAGATTAATACATTGTAACAAAATTTGTACATATCTAGCTAACTAAAATAGCGTGGTTTTGTTGATGAACTTTCCAAACTGATCTATTCACATATACATACACATGGAGGAAGGGGGTGGGAATTGATGGAATTGCAACTACCTTCAATTTGTTAGAAATTACTAACTTGATTTACATTAATGGAGAGAAAAATTCAGAAGTGTCTGCTTGACTGGGGCTTTGCATAATTTAGATTTTCTTGTTAATTGTTTCTGCCAACTGTTTATGGGGTAATATTTTTGTCATTTTGAACAACTGACTTTGTACAGGCTGTCTTTTTGAGAACTTGAAGGTAATTTAATCTTTGCCACAGCACAGTTTATGCCATAAAGATAATTTGTTTTTCGTTTTAAAACAAACACACAGACACACACATACATGCTGTCTTGTACATTACTAGCTATGAAACTTTTTGGATAATTCAAATCCTGATGATTTCACAAGGAGATCTTCAGAATTTACAGTTTTCCTTGACATTCTGCTGATTTTTTCCAAGGTTTTTCATCTCTTATTTCTGAAACTTGATTTACTACCATTTTTTTTATATCACTGTATGCTATTGTATTTCTGTTAAAGGATGCTGACCTAGCTGAGCTGTCTTGAATGAGCTACTTGAGGGTATTGCTTAACCAGAGCAGTAAAGAGCTTGGTTCAAGATGGTGAACCTTAATTTCTTTGGTTACACACAATAAATCATCTTTGTGAGCTTTAGTGAGCCGACTTATAATAGTGTCTTATTATTGTAACATAAAGCAGTGATGGCTAGAAGATGTTACAGAGTTATAGAGGGGTTTTGAACACTTTTGACTAGTTCACCTCATCTCCTTACCTGCTGGTTGTGAGTAACAAGCCCAAAAAACTTGTGGGAAGCACAGGTATCTCTCTATAGTGATTTTGGCCCTGCAAGCCTTGCCCTTCTTGCATGACATGCACTGAGGAAGGTGTTGAGGAAGAGGAGTCAGTCATGGTCTCTCTGTACCTGGAGACAGCCCAGACAGGATTTGTCTGTCTGGGTATTGAAACCAGTGTGGAGGTGTTAGTGCAGTTCTCCATAAGACAGGCTGATTGCAGCACCCATGAAATTAAATTGCTCTTGTTGTCTGTTATCTCTAACTCTGCTTTAACAGAGAAAGGTGTGTTTTCTTATTCTGGGTTTGCCTGGTGGTGCATCAGTGTGTCCTATTCAACCCTTTGAGGCACAAGAAGCATTCCACTTTTCCTGTAAGAGGTGAAATTACGGGGCCTGATCCAACATCCCAAAGAAGGCGAGGCTCTCTCAGCTCTGTGTCCCCTGGTTCAGCCAGCAGTGAGGTTGAAAGTGTCCCCCCACCAGGTGCATGTGCACAGAGCAGGTGTGCACACCACACGTGTGCAGATATCCATGTCTGGCCACACATGTCACAGACATACACACTGCACTTACTTACATGAACTCAGACAGCACCAGGGCCCTCATCCTGCTTCCCTCTCTGGCTGAAAGAGCATGGTGAGAATATACCTAGACACAATGTGGATCGCTGGCCTTGGATCCCAGTCTTCCCAGCTGCTGGCACCTGGGCATACAAGACACTGGGGCCACAGGTCCACTCCTGTTGTTGGTACAGATAATTTCACTCAATGCCTTGCCCCAAGGTGCTCAGGACTCCCCTTGTCCACCCAGGAGTGAGTTTCTCTCCTGGAAGAGTCATGGGAGTAGTTGAGTATGTCCAGGATGTCCATCCTTCCTTCTGGGAATTTTGGGTTGCTACTTGTGTCTCTGCACTCTGGGCTTGTGCAGACTTTGGAGGGACTGATGGCTTCCATACAGCAGGGCCTGGAATTAATCTGGCAGGACAGTACTGGAGGGTCCCACTCCTGCCGTTGCCTCTGGGCTACTTATGGCCATGCAGACCAGCTTTTGCCGCATAACTTCACAGTCTATCCTGTTAGTTTCTCCAAAATTTGCCCCTCCTCTAAGCAATCTCTAAGTGTGACAGTTCACCAACCATTGTTTCAGTCAGAAACTGAGCCCAACACAACAAATACTGAGAGAAACATCTTGAGATATGGATCATGTGCAGTTTAGCTCCTCTTGCTTTTGAAACAGGAAGCTCTTGGGTGGAAAGTGACAGGCACTGTGGGTGAAGGTAACCACTGAAGTTACATGTGTGCATGATTCAATTAATTGCCTACTGGGGAAAGTTGGTAAGGGACCAGAAAAAGAAGCCAAGGTAAGTTTGTTCTCACACAGACATAAGGCCACTTTAGCCTCGTCCCACTATCCCCACTGTGACAGTTTTAAAAGCACATATGAGCATTGGAAGACTTTTTTCCAGTTTGAGCATCAGTGGGCAGGACTAACTGGTGAAAAAATTGTCCCACAACAGTGTGAGGGTGCAAGCATGCGAAGCCTTTCTGATGGGACCTCGGCATGCAAATGAAAAGTGGTCCCATGAATGAGTAGAGCTGACAGTAGGATACGTGCTGTCAGTGCAATTCCTGACTGTGATCACTTGCTCTACCATATGCCCTCTTCTTGTCCACTTCTATGCTTTCTATTTAAACCCTCCACTTCAGGGTATTGCATTCACTGTGTTTACTAATGCCTAGTCAGATTAAATACACTCAAAAAATTAATGCCAACTAAGTTGTTTGATTGTGGCCACATTTCTTTTTAGTTTGAGTGTTTGTTTGTGTTTTTGTTTTGGATTTTTGTTTGTTGGTTTTTGTAGTTTTGTTTGTTTTTTGTTTGTTTGTTTTTAGTCAAAGCTGTCTTTAGGCAAAAAAAAATAAAATCACAACAGCTCCTATCACTGTTAAGGCCCTTCTCCACCATCTGTGGCTCTTAACTTACATAATCCTGCATTTGTATGTCCTGCCTCATCCTTTTGCCAAAAGCCTGCCTTTTCTTTTCTCCAAAGGCATAATGGTGTTATAACTAAGTCAAGCTCCTCTCAGGGTGGCTGAAGCAGGAGAAATGCGGGGAAGCTTTCACAACCAGTGAAAGTTGCAATCCCTGGTCCTAGATGCAGCATTTCACATCACATAAATTCTCTTGAGAAACACTTACACTTCCTGCAGCACATTTATATGTTGCTTTTGACTTTCCTCTCTCTACTGTTACTTATCATATACTTGTATAACACAAAATATCGCTGTGTCTGATTCATATATGTATTCCAGAGGGAGAATCTACATTACTTTTTTAATATAAATTCTTGTGCAATATCATTATATTGAATGAATTCAAATAAGTCAGCACAATTAAAGGTATGTGATTTATGTCTTCTCTATAATAGCAAACAGCAAATATTAGAGGAATATATTAAATCCAAATAAATGTACCTCTAACACTTTTCCATAAACTTATGAAAGACTGTCTTTCTTCTTGGTCATGTTTTATTTTCCTTATTGTGCCAGCAAAAAGGTAATTTAATACTATCTCTTAATGGGATTCCAGCGCATAAGTCTGCCTCCCTCAACAGCTGTGCAGCTGTAGAGAAGCATTACATTTCACAGTGATGGAGTTACTCCCAAATTCATAAAAGTCAAAATAGACCCATAGCTGAAGCCATCATTCCATAAGGGATCTAAACAGGAAGGCATTCATGTGGGATCAAAGAGGATTCACAGTGAAAAATGAGATCAAGTCATCACAGACTTTCAAATAATAAGACAAAATGTTTTTGGACTTCATGATAATTCTGAATTCCATGGAGAAGTTTTAGAGCTTAACCTGGTTTCCTTAGTCACGAATAAAACCACAGAAAGTGAGGAAATTTTGCAAGAGAAAATGACTTAAACTCACTGTCTTACTCTGTCATTCCTACACCAAAAATAGAGAGAGGATATGATTAACTTCACAACAACAAAAATCCTCATTTCCCTTTTGATGGCAGCAAGCAAGATTTTTTAACCTTTATTTTTCATTTTTTGCTATGAAAGTAGTGCTTATTACTAGGTAAAAGGAAATCAGGAAATGCATTTTTGAATATATACTAATAAAGGTGTTATTCCAGCAATAAGATTGCTTTTGCTCTGAAGAGTGGCAAATAATAAGGAAAATATTTTTGTGTATTTCCAGGGACACATATATGACTAACATTGATTATGAACATAAAATTACAATTTTTTTTATCAGAAACTCTTATTCAAATTTTCATACAGAGTTTTAAATTTATTCTCTTGTAGTTGAAGATGATTTTCTCAACATCCTCACATGACACAGAACAACAGGGGATTCAGCCCTATTAAAGGAGATCTTTAGAATGAAATCAGCTGTGGAATGTTTTACAAATGTGGTTCAGTAAACTCCATATAATTTCGAAAAGAAAATGGTGCATAGAGGACTGACTGGGGAATTACCATAAATACAGTGTTTCACTTGGATTCATACAAGAAGCACCTCTGGGAGAGAAAGACACTTTTCAAATAACCTATGAAAAAAACATATCTTTTCCTTGAGTCTTAAAGCACAAAATTTGCATATTAATAGAAGATTAAAATGCCCATCAAGTATTCTTTAACTGTTGCTTTCTCTTTTGTGTTTTGCTCTTCACATAAACATTCTTCATAATAAAAAGAAACTCTTCCAACTCTCCTCATTGCAGTGAATCACTAAAGATTCATATTACAATAGCACACTTAATTTTTGTATTTGAAACCTTCAGAGAAGTTGGTCCCTGATTTTTCCCTTTATTTGTTGTACCTGACCTTTTAAACAGGGTTTAAGCATTTTTAAAGACTAATTTTTAAGTAGTTTTAGGTCCCATCAAAATAATGCTTTAGATATGAATCTCACAAGTCTGTTCAATTTGAAATTTTAGAATCAACAATTAAAAAGCACCTGAAGTGATAACTTATTGTTTGACTATGTCCAAAAGATTACTTAAGATCTGGAGTGCCCAACCAGCAGTAAAAAATGCAATGTTTAAGCAAGCTAAGTTAAGGAAGTATGGAGCAGCTAAGTAGAACTAGAAACTTGGTTATGAAAAGATACAGCAGATGATATTTTCAAAGTATGTTGAATTTTAGAGAGCTGCTAATGTTGTTGTACACTTCACTGTGAGCTTGACAATTATATATAAAGGCCCTTAGATTATTTACAATAATTATTGTGGGTTTAGGTGTTGTTACAATTGACACTTTTTCCTAAAGAAATATGTCAGTGAGAAAGAGGCCATGGTAGTGTTCTTCATGGATCTCTATAGAGGATGAGAGAGATGTCCAGACAGGTCTATCTTTTCTCAGTGCAGATGTTGACTAAAAAGCACTTTAAATTTATCAATAAACAGTACTAAATTTATCAATAAATATGTCGAAGCAAAACCAAAAATGAGCAAAGCTTTGAATTCTAAGTGACACGACTGGTAACTCCTTAAATCTGCACACGTACGGGATTCTCGTAATCTGTTTATTGTATATTTCTTGTCAGCAAGTCAGACTAAATCTGAGTATCTCTATGCAAGGATATCTATGTAAGTGCTTAAAGTTGTTTGTTGTCCCAAATGACATATTGATCTGTTTCATGGATATCTGTCTTTTATTGCACAGTGTTAAAATGATCTCTGGGGTATCAGGAAGTCCTTCAGTTTAGGTAAACACAAAATACAGCTCCCAAAGTTTGAGCTTCATTACAGGACCAAAATGTTTCCCAGTCCTGGCTAGAGCAGTGTCATCATTTACTAATGAGGGTTTTGTGCAGTAGCTGCACTTTAATTCCCACAACCAGTGTATTTTTCCCTCGCCCTTGTAGTTTGCTCAATTTGCAGCTGTTCCTAAGGACTCTGAGGCTCTTCTTGATCTCCCTCTGCCTTTGCATTGACTCTTCCTTCTTCTAGGTGAGAAGGGCACTTTTTTTCAGTTTTTATTTTTTCCTGAGCACACTTGCTTACCTTTCCCATCAAAGGAGCCAGGGTACACACGGTGTACAGGAAGAAATTGTTTCCAGTAACTCTCACAGTCCCATGGGTGTTGTTGCACGCATGATAGATAAATGGAAGCACAAAGTCCAGAGTTTTACAGAAGGACTAGGATGGTTTGTTCTCGAGGGACTGTGGCTGTGATGAGGGACATTATGCAACTGTAGCTATTTGGTGAGGTTTTGGAAGTCATCAGTGCAATTTATATCACATTGATGCCTGTTCTGCAAATTAGATAGTAAATGAACAACACACCAAGCAAAGGCAGCGCCAGTTGTTTTCTTGTTAGTTGTACTTCATTGTCTAAATTAAATTGAGGTCAACACCTCAGAGACAGAATGTGAAGAAATTTTCCAATAACAATCTCTTGAATTTAATGACAACAGAGATTCTTGAAATAAATTACAATAAAGCCAAGTCTGAGCCCTTTACTTTGCAGCTGTACTTTTAGGGGAAGTTGAATATCCTTAAAAGTGTTTGGTGAAGTCCTTTTTGCTTTGACGTATATGGAAGCTTTATGAGAGGCTAATATACACTTAATTGGCATGTGCGTGCCAGCAATATGTGCCAGAGGGGAGACTGTGTGTTCTGCCAAGACAGCTGTTCATGTTGTTGGCTTGGCTCTGTGTGAAAATGCATGATCAGTCATCAAATCTGTGGGTACTGGATGTATTCACTAATGTTTCTTTTTCCTTTTTCTGAATGGATTTGCAAGCTTGTCTTTGTCTTCTCAGTTGATGAAATTGTGGTCTCTCAGAAAATGTGTTATGGTTAATGAGGATATGTTGCTTAAAGAACTAAGGTGCTAAGAATTTCAACAATAATGAAAGAGCCTTTGATCCTCATAGAAATATTGAAGCTTTTACTGTTTTAATGAATATAAAATTCTGTTGGTACCAGTTTTTGAGAGGGTATCAATCTGATTTTTGGCAAAATATATATGCTGCTACCAAATTACACTGAAGAGTGTCCATGAGAAACATAATCTGTAAGAAAAATCCCAAATGTGCTTTATCAGAAGAGTTGCATGTGATTGCTCTGTAGGTATATGATAAAGAATCAAAGAATGTTCTACAGCTCTTTTGTTTCTCTTTGAAATCTTAGATTCCAAAGTGGAGTGGTGAAAACTTCTAACAGAAAAGTCCTTCTAAATCTCAAAATGAGGTCTCCTCATTCAAGCCAAGACAGTCTGACACATCAGTGCATCCTGTCTCTATAGGTCTCTGCTTTCTTTTTGTACTGTTTGCAATCTGCAGGGCATTTAGGTAGACTGAATTCCTATTCCCACCAACATGTATCCCTTCCATTTGTTGCTGCTGTATTTACATGACAACATTATTTTTGCTCAAACCCTATAGGCTTTGTTGGAAAGTGTCTCACTTGCCAGACCAGAAAAGAATAATGTCCCATGGAGCTGCCAGTCGGACTGCTCTTTTGTGTAAAGATGTTGGCATAAATGTTCTAGAGAAGTCAATACAAATGAGGTCTATTATTGGGCTTTTAATTAGTAAAAGAAATTAGTAGATCAGTCAACAAAAGGAAAGAATAAAGACAGTATGAGATAATGAAAGCTACATTATTCGGCTTACAAAGCAATTTTGTTTCTGTGTTTGTTTGGTCTCCTAAATACACAATAGTTTTTATATCTAATGAGTAATTTTTACTAACATGTATTTTAGCATTTCAGCTTTCTCCAGATACTATGGTTGAGATCAAAAGGGAAAGAGAGTAAATGAATTTGTAATAGCAATCATAATAGTAAACTACCTCATAAACAAGAATTCACAATAGTAAACTACCTTGACATAAGGGCAGCCTCTATTTTAATGAGACTTGTCATACAAAAAATAAATTCCCTGGAGTCTGTCAAGTGAATGGTTCTGCTAAATTTAAATTTATTTCTCTGCAGTGAAGGTCTTTTTTGTGACCACAGTATTTTCTACTAGATGATCACAATGTGAAAGAGGCTTATCTTGATTGCTGTCACTTCTGACCTGAGCATTATCACAACATTTGCATTCCCTGAAAGTTGCCGTGTCCTGCGCTTGAGAGTGGTAACCTCCGAGGTAAACTGGGGTATTTGGCTGCTGACAAGAAAGCATCCTTAATTTTCATTTATTTATTACTGTAGTAGTGGAGGTGTTCCACCTTTGCCAGTGAGTATGCCAGAAATTAAAAGTTATGGGAAAACATTATTTTGGGCAGGGTCGCTCTATACTGCCTTTAAGCAGATTTGCTTTTACACCCCAGTTTCAGGCAACAACTTAATCCATTTGTAGGCACTTGCTGACAGAATCTGTTGTTGTGAGATATTCTGAGGTCTCTAAGCACAGGCTATAGCAAAAATGTAAAGAAAGCTCTTGTCTGAATGAGGAGGTCCTTAGGCAGGAGCACTGCTGTGATCACTCTGCTTGATGCAGATGCATGAGCCAAAACAGCTGGTGGTAATGGGAGAGAAGGAGAATAGAGGCCACCCACTGCCCTCAGGTAATCCACTTTTGCAATTTTGTGAAGATCAAGAGTTTCAATTTGCACATCTTCAGTGAAAAGGGTGATAGTAACATATCTTTACATATATACAATATAGCCAATGAACTCCCATATTACCGGCATCACATGAGGAATTATTGTTTAGTCATAAATTCTAAATTTCTCATTTAAAGTTTGTGAATGCTAGAAACCATTATATTATAATAATTTTGTTAATTCACAACAATTAACAAAAACCTCCAAATAAAAAAAAAATTATATGTCAGAACCTAAATGACTCAGGCAGATTTTTGAGAAAATTACCATTGCATTTTATTCAAGAATATTAAACTGGTAGATTTAACTTTGTGTCTCAGAAACTTGTACAAATAAGGGTCAGAGCAGAAGTCAGACTCCTGTCTACTTGTACCTCTATGTCCGAAATATAACTAGAACTGTTGTCTTTAATGTTAAAATAGAATGGAATCTTGCACAAACTCAGCTCATGAGTTCAGTATCTCAGAGTACCTTGCAAGCCTTATTTAATTAATCTTTACAACACCCTTAATATAAAGAATAAGATGAATTTTTATTTTTCATACAACCACCCTAAACTGTATAGAATGGCCTTCATATTGTCTTTTTTTCTTGCTAAACAGCATCTAACCTTACAAACAATTGCAGGAGGCATGATCTGTATGTATAATCACTTTAGCATTGGTTTCTCATGGAATGTCTTCAAAAAACTAGGAACAAATACCTACAAATATGCTGCAAAAGAAGCTTACTGCAGTTAAAATAAAAACATTTTCTTTAAATTATTTTTCTAGAGCCAACAAAACAACCAAGTTCTTGACACCCACGAACAAATTTAGCAGCTACTCTCATTAACCAAAGCACAGCATGTATTGGGTAGAGATAGACCACTTGGAAGACTTTAATTAAAGTAACTTAACTACTTAAGTAGTTACTTACTTAAATTAAACAGAAAACAGTGAAGGTTCACCATGGTATGTTAAGATGCACCATTAATCTAATTCTGCTAAAATCTGCACCTATCAACAAGATGCAGACAGAGTAAAAGGGGGCAATAATGCTGACAGTCTAGCACACTAAAAGAAAAGAATACAACCAATTGGCTAGAAGAATTTTCAAGTAAGTATTCCAGGCGAGATTTTTATGTCAGCGTACACTGTAATGAAGATCGACTAGAATTACCTAAATCTAATTGTGCCTTCTTAGGGAACAAATGCATTTTCTTTAGATGTTCGTCACTTTCCTAGAGAAGATGTTATTTTCAGTTTAAACAGACACTGAGATAGCTCTGTTACAGGTTCTGAGTAACCTAATGAAGATTATGTATATGCTGCACTTTACATTTCCTTCCAAAGTTGTACATGGAGATCTTAATTTACAGCTCAGGAAATGGACTAAAAGGTTCTGTGATTCACCTGTGTTCACAAAATTTGCTTTGTGATATTAATAGCCTCTTTCATTTCAAAAATGTGAACTGTAAATCTAAAGCTATAGTGTAAAGATTTCTGTGGGTCCAGAAGAGATTTCTCCCCAGAGCTGTCTTTGAAGCCATCTTTAATCCTAGGTTCTTCTTTAGATCCCATGATTTTGTGTGTGATTTGTTCTGACTAAGCTGCCACAGTAATGAATACTAGTGTTTGAGATAGCTCCAGTGTTTTCTAGCATGTTTAAAATAAAATGCTAAAGGTTCAAGGGTACAAAATGCATAGAAAGACTTCACTTTCCATGACTATTTGCTGAAATACACTTTATGCTGCATACTTATTTTCAGAGATCTGCATGGATTTATTTGGATTTATTTCTTTGTGCAATATTTTTACTTACTAGTCCTGTCTTAACATGTTTCCACCGAAAAGATTTTTAAGATTTTAATTTTTGGAAAATGCTCCACTGCCCTCTTAGAAGACCATACTCTGTGTGTATGATATGCACATTTCACATTGTGAACTCAGAAATGAGAGAAGTAAAATTTCATGCCTCACAAAACAGGAAAACCAGAAAACCTTGTATTAATTGTACTTTTTCTCAATTTTACTTTCCCTCTCCTGCTAACAAGCTAATCACTAATATAGCACACATTGCAGTGACACTACTTTGGCAAATACCTCAGAGGGAGGCCATCTATTTTTGCACATATAAAATCCATTCAATATTGATGTAACAAGATGTAACAAGAGAGCAAGTCTGAGTCATGAAAGAGACCTTCACCACAAAGATATAAATTTGAATTTAGCAAAAGCATTCACTTGACAACTCCAGGGAATTTTTTTTTTTTTTTTACCATCATCTTTCTTCCCTGGAAGAAAGAAGTTTCTAAGTTCAAAAATTTCTGATGGATGCAATGAGCAAAGGCTGATTTCAAAATGTAAATGTAGGTTAACTGTTGTCTGATACTTACTCAGCTCCGCTGTGCATGAGCTGCCTCATCTGGGATATGTGTCTCATTCTCTGCTGCAACTTAAATGCATTCATGCTAAAAGCAAAATTATTCTGCCTTTGGAATTAACTCTGTCTCTCTGAAATAGATGATTATGGTACAATGTCTGATATTTCTGCAATAATCCTGCAGAATTATGAGGAGTGCATCAACTCTGCAGGTGCATCTGATTTAAGAAATACCTGATCCCTCTGTTTTAATAGGGATAGTATTTTCCAGTGGAATTTTAATTTATTAGGTACATACAAGTTATAACTTCCAGACCCTTTGAATTTTCATCACTCTGTTGAATTAGTAACCGACAGTATATGATAGATAGGTAGCCAGCTCCACATAGTCATGTATTGTACTTCACCTGTTGTGACCAGCAACTTGACGTCTTATGAAAGAATGGGATTGGGATTCCTTTAATAACAAAGGGAATAATGGAAATCTGACAGAGAACCTTGTGAATTATCTTTTGCATCTGTTCTCACAAGCTAGTACTAGAAACAGGATATGACAATATGCAAGCTAAAATGTGAAAGATAGTTGTGTGTGAAGAAGTTTCAGGAGAAACTTAATAATGACTTTTTCTATTGGAAGATTTGAAGAGATCTATGAAGTGATATAGTCTGTGAGATTAATGTATATAGGTCACCTCGTGGCTCTCTTCAAAACCATAGGTAAACTGAGACCAATAAAATATTGCACCAAATGTAACTTTTCTATTTCTTAAGACTCTAGGTAGATTGGCAAAGGATTTGAGGGGAAGTAGCTTTTATGAAAGCTTTATAATGAAGTGTAGGATTTACAGAGTTCAGATAAACTGCAAGGTGCTGGGTTATGTTGAACTATAAAACAAATCAGAAATCAGAAATAAATCAGAAATTATGAGTAACAGAAAAAAATCTGTTTCCTTATTCTTTTATAATCTTGAATATAAATATATTTATCTTATCTAGCACTTTATAGGTTTCTTTTTTAAATGAACATTAAAAAAATGTACTATGATGTCATAAACAGTAGGCCATGCGAGATCAATGGCTTTTGGACTGTTAATCCAAGGTAGTTTATAGATTCTGAAAGATTTAAAAAAAAAAAGGAAAAAAAGAGAGTTGTATCAGTTTTTATGCATCTCAGCTCCACTGAGAGGTGTTTTAGGCACTAGCGAATCAGGACATTTCATTTTCCCTAGTTTGATTTGCTCACAGACCTATTTAAGGGCTAATATAGAAATTCTAGGGAAACGGCTGCATGGATCCAAAGAGGATAGAAAGGCATAAAGTGCTGGACTTGTGCCAAGCATAGCTTGTGGTGGGAAGTTCCTCTGGGCCATCTAATGACACCAAACTCCACAGAAATTGTACAATCCTTCTTTGCTCCCTGCCTCTTTCACCCTATTGCCAGCATAGGAACAGACACTATAAAATTGTTTGTCTGGATTTAGAGTCACCTTAAAATTACTAGTTTGTGTTTGCAGAGTATCATGTTTCTACAGTCTCTGTGATAAGGACTTTTTCCAAGTTTAAACATTATAAAGATTTATTAAACACCCTGCAATAGCAAAACCATGTAATTTGGACAGAAAATTGATGAAAGATTCAAAGGGGAGCGCTAAATCTTCAGAATTGTGGCAATGGGTTTATAAGCAACACTGAGAAAGTTCTAGGGAAGTTGAGGAAGGTGTTAATATTTCAAAAAGTAAACAAGGATAGAGTTGCTTGACAACATAAATTTTCTTACAAAAAATCATTGCACAAATGATAAATGTGTTTTCAAAGAAAGATCTGTGTTGTGTTGCAAAGGGTGAGACACTAAACTGGACTGCTGTGACCATGAAATGGAGGTAAAATTAAAGACAGGTTGAGTTACTGAGGTCTATATAAAGTTCAGAGAAATGTAAAAGTAGAGTGTTGAGTAAGAAAGAGTAGGACATCTGAATATGGCACTCCTAAGAATAAGAATAAAACTCAATGTACATTCTTGATGCCAGATTCCAGAAGGTTCACTGCAAGTGTAAGTCGTAAGCTGCAGAAAATCAATCTATTTGGCTTAATTGAGAAGTGAGTAGCCTACAGGCAACTAGAGAACATATATCTGATAATGGAGAACTATTTCGACTTTCCAAAAAAAGCAGCAGGTGCGTTCAACAAGTAGAATGACTCACCTGAAAATATAGTGGTCCCTACCAGTCAATGAAAATGTGCTCAAACATAACAAGGTTTTAATACACGGTGGTAAAAATTACTGGATCTGGTTTTGTACCTCTTTTTTGGAAGGACATCAGGTAGATTGATTTTCTTGTAGCTCAAGAATGTATGAACCTAAATAGGGAAAAGTAATTTCCACTCATAACTAACTTTTTAATAAAACAACAGGTTCTCCCATTTACATTTTCTTTTAAAATTTCTGGAAATAACTGGAAGCATTAAAAATTCTCCACAGGAAAAGCTCACATTGCCCTTTTTACACCAAAAAAATAAAACATTTTCTGTTCAGAACTAAAAGAAGGATTAAAAAAAACCTCTTATAAAAACCTATTTGTTCCCTCTGTAAAAGTTTGTTGTTGAGATACACAACAACTTTAGTGCTGCTTTAATTTAGTGCTGCTGTGTTTAATTATTAGCAACCTAGATTTCACTTTGTCTTTTTCCTAGGTAAAATCTTCTTAAAGGTGTATAAATATAATTCTCTCCTGCTAGCCTGCCTTCCATGTTGCTTAGAGAAACTGGCATGCTGTTTTTATAAAAGGTCTCCAGTGTATTGATGGAGACAGTGCTACAGACTGGGTTTGGGAAAAGGGGAGAAAAGAACACGTGATCACAGTGGTTCTTTCTAAAATAGTATGAATGTAATAGAAAAGTTGTCTCTAAGGAGTATTATGGTATATATGTCTATACAGACACAGATAAGTAGGCTGACATTTTTAATTTCTGAGCAGAAAAACTTAAATGCTAGATTCTGGTTTGAAATTATAATATGCGGAAAATCTGTGCCGCTACCTAACTACAGATTGCCTAGAATCTCATCAGTTTTATTTAGCAGCTGGCAGATGTGAGGCCTTGGGAACCCAGTTGCCAAAATACAGTGGTCAAAAGTTGCCCTTACACTGTAGGGTGTTTGCCAAGGGTTTACGCTTTTCACAGAGAGGCCAAATTACCAGCTTGAACCCAGTAACCAACGTTTCACATACAGGTGAACCAAGTATAAATAAAAAAGTCTACTTCTGAAAGTACTAAGAAAACATAATTTTTAAATGAAATATACATTATTTTATGCATATAAGTTTGAGAATGAGAAAGCAGACTTTTCTGAATTTGTCTGAGCTAGCTAGAATGCACTTTAGCAGTTCAGTTATTGGAGCCAAAATTAACCAAAAGATCTTTCACCCAGGAGCCCATTTCTATAGCAACTAGAGAGGTATGGTGTGAACAATATTATCTAGTGTATAAGGAAAAAAGATAGCCAGCAATCTTGGTCTTCATAACACTAGAGTTAAATATAGCATTTCAGTTGAATTAGGGGGATTTAGTTCAGGCTTTTAATTTTGTAGTATATAAATTTTAGGCATAATCTGAAAAAATGTTTTAGATTCATAAGGTAACTTTGATATTTGAATTCTTAAGCAGTTAGCAGAAAATTAGAAGACATTTACCTAGGCAGGGAAGTCAATATTTTCTCATGTCTCTTTTAAAAACTGTTAATGAACTCTCAAAAAGGAGTGGTGTATCTAAATGCAAAAATCCAAACTGAAATATAGAAGCAGAACCATTGGAAGAGAACTTATTCATTTCATGAGGAAATATTAAATAACCAATTCAGTCAGCTGAATTTATAATAAACTAAGAAAAAACTGGTGAAATTAAAAGCTTGACTGGCAGAAGAATATTATATTTTGTTAGTTTTGCTATGTACAGGATAATAGGTCTGACTTCAGAATGTAGCACCAAGGGATATTCTGGAAGGCAGAAATAAGATGAGGCAACACATATATCAAGGGAAATTTAGAGGTTAAGGAATTGAAACTGTCAATGGCTAAGAAATATAGTGAATCATTCTTCACTGAGCCAGTCTAGAAGACCTAATGAGCTAATAATAGCACACATTTCATGCCCCCAGGACAAGAGAGACATCAGAACGACATAGCGAGATAAAGAGGATTGGAAGAGTAACATGATTGGGATCATATGTGATTAAAACATCCTGTCATTAATTGTGGGAAGTGATAGAAAGGTTTTCCATAATGGAAACAATAACAAAACGTGATAGTGTTCCAAAACACTGTATGCCCAGATACAGATCGTAAAAAACATTTAATCACTTTGTTTGGTGCCCTTTTCATTTTTCTTCTCAGAAAGAGAAAATTGCAGGAAGAAATGCTTCCTGAATACAAATAAATAACTTAGAACCACCCTCCAATATAGAACAGTCCTGTGTGACGTAACTTTAAATTGAAAGGTTAACACAAAACGTAGTAGCAGCAAACTATGAGGGAAGAAAACTGAAGAAACTTTGTGGTCATGCAAACACATCTGCTTTTATATTTAAGAAGAAAAATATATTGCATATATTGTTAATTATATTGAAGTCAGACTTAGCAGATGTAAAGTGGCCTTTGACTTTATTAAGGGCTATGTCAAGTAAACATAGTAAAGTCTGGTCTGTGTTTCAGTGATGTCTGTTTCAAATCCTCTTCTGGGACATTAATCTCTCCGGGAGACCTTGGTTGAGATGGGAGACCAGCAACGGCGTTATGAGTTTCCAGCCTTACAGCCACACACCAGCTGAAAGATGTGGTCAATCCTTGCTTTGTGTAAAGTCGCTGAGGGGGAACCATGCCCTCAGATGAGTTGTGGACAGATGACGGTCAGAATATGCAAAATTTACCTACTGCTTGAGTATGGACAAGTAAACAGTAGAAAAATGTTGTTTTGGGATTGTTTTTCCTTCAATAAAGTGAGAAAAGTAGGGCTGTGAAGGCATGTAAAAAATACATTTGGTATAGAAATACTGATTTCAGGTAATATTTTTTTTGTCTGTTCTTTCCACTCACACATTCTGCTCTATGATCCCTACCAACTCCTTTTGCACTTCTTAAATAGAGGAGATATGGCATTCTCATCATAATTAATTTCACTTCGGAATGATTGAACTGGATGCTGCATGTAAGATCTGTAAAGTGCTGTAAAAAGCAGTATCATTGCACTCATGAAAGTGCTAAGTATTTTAATCATAAGATATTATATGTTCTTTACATGTTGAAAAATATTTTCAACAAACTAATTTAAAACTGCTTCACATAACACCTTTATTATCTATGTCAGTTCCTCTCTTTAAAGCTTACAAAGCACCAGCTTTCACAGAATGCATCAATAGTTTACTAGTTCAAGCAGGCAAAAGATTCAGAATGCTTTTTCCCCACGCCACATCATGTATCTACTTTGTAAACTGGCATCAGACAGATTCAAATTATGAAAACAATCTCATCTATTGCTGATTTGCCTGGTGACATTTGCTTACCAAATCTCTCTGACTTGTAATGTCACTCATCTCACAGATGTTCTTATAGCAGAGATGTCAGTGGGACTTTTTTCCTTCTTTTTAATTTTCTGCAAACTGATCTTTCTGACAGTGAGAAACAAGGAATATAATTGTTTCTTTAGTGGCAATGAAATATGGGAAGGCTAGGTATTCCCAGGAAGAACAATTGTGATACTGAAAAGCATATAGGTACCCTTAGTGACACGTTGGCACATTACATTCTGAAGATCTGTTCTATCAAGTAACTTTGCAGCAGCATCTTTAGAGAAATATTTATATTGAGGTGATGAAACTGAGACTCCCATGGGCAGTTTAGCCAATTGTCTATTTCCCGGTCTAGTTTTCAAGTGCATGTTGTTGTTCTGTTTGTATTCTGTCACTGATGCTATTCCCAGTTTGTATTTTCATATGATATATATTTGTTGCTTGTCTGAAAAAAAAGCGAAGTTCCTATGCCCAATTTTGACAAGTTCTGTTTGCTTGGGGTTTTTTCCTGCCCCTTTTTTCTGCTAGCTGGGTGTTGTCCAATACTTCAGTTTTAGGAGTTTTTTTCATGGAATAGTTGCACAGACTAATAGTTCTCTCCTTCCCTTCTTTCTTTTTCTTTCTTCTTTCTTAACTTTCCTTCCTTCTTCTTAACTTTTTGTAATTTAAAAACACTTACTTTTCACTGAACACAATAAATTCTATTTAGTCTGCTTATTGATTAATAAAATTTTAGCCAAAGGTAGGCAAAATAAGTGGTGATGTGGTCTTATATGAATTAGTTCAGCACTCAGCCCCAGATGTCAGAAACTTGTCCTTAATTGTTTTCCTCGTTTGATGGATTTTTGAACTTATATTTCCACCTCAGAGACATTACGTTAACCAACAGAGTCTTGGAGGCCAGGAAATAGCCTGCTGACATTGATCTGCTTTGTATAAACATGTCAACAGTCTGCAGAGCCACTGACTCTTGAGCACACCATTTTAGAGAATAAACAGTCCTAGACCAGACTAGTAATTAATCTTCCCTTACCTTTGCCTTTTATGCACAAGAAAACTGCTTTGGCAAAACTACTCCAGCAAATGAAATCCTATCTCTTTTGAGTATTCTTTTCTCTTGTGGTTGAATAATCCCTTAGAGTTGACAACTAAGATGGTCATCTAAATATTATGTAAAGAAAAACAGAATATTCTGCTTTTCCTGTGTGGATTTAGCTCTGATATCTTCATTTTATTGTCAAAACTATCACACTCTTAGAATATGTTGCTATTTTTTTTCAATGTGATCTTCATGTGTACTTGTTATTAAGATAGTTTTTACAGCTGAAAATTTTTTACAAACTCTATCCATGTTTATGCTTAGAAGAAAAAGTTGTTGGTGTGCTGAGCAAGAGCTTGCAGTTATACGACAACTTGTCAGAGAAAGAAGACTACTGAAGTAAAGACTGAAGAGATCCCACTGACTGACTACAGATTATTTAAGGTTCATTAATAATGAGTTCCATTAAAACCAAATTTCATTACTTGTATTTAACATGCATAAATGGAGAAAGTGAGCTTCTGAATTAAAAACTAGTTCATGTTGCCTTGAAGAAGTGCTGAATATAAAGAAATAGAATTTGGTGAAAATCCACTGGCTGGAGTATGGTGCCTTCTTATATTACTGTGTTATGAATAATGCGTATTCCTCTTTGTTCAAGAAAATGTGATGGTATGATAGATGAGAGTCTGTCAGGATCATCTAGGTGTATGCATAGAGTAAAAAGGTGGAAAAAGTGACCTCATAAAGTTCTTTGTGTGATATGTTGACCTTTTTTGAACACAGCGATTTCATCCCTAGGTACAACCGTTAGCCCTGATTTTGTAGTTGGACTGTGTGCACACACTCTCCAGACTATGTAGGCAACCTAGCTGGTATTCATTCTCTTTCAAAAATATTTTTACAGATCCTGCACTTGAACCTCTTTAGCAGTTTCCTTAATGGTAGTTCTATTTGGAGAGAAGAAGGTTGGACCCTTTACTTTTAATTTCAACTACTGTATACTTCTAGATTTTTATAAAAAGTAAGATATTAACAAAGAAAAAATAGATTTATCTGCTTTCCATCTCTGTAAATCAACTAACCTCACTTGCTGTGAAAAATTCTTCTGACACTTTACTGGACCAAAGTGTGAAGCACTCAAATGCCAAAGCTGTGGATTTGTTTCTGGCAGTAGAAAAGGACCAAAATACATATCTGCTGAAATAATCACTTGAAGAAACAAGCACTGCCTCATTTTAAAGAGTTTATAATATAAATTAAAGGTTTCTTAGTACAATTTCTGTTAGCATTCAAAAGTTCTGCTCATGATTCTGAGGCCAGAATTTGTCTCATGTTGTTTCACTGAAACTGATGGAATAATGTCGGTCTCTAGCTCAAGAAGAATATGGAGAACTCGCCCTATAGTTTTCTCTTTGTAATTCTCTATAGGACTTGATTTACTAAATTAATATAAAAATAAATTGTTTGCAATTTAATTGCACAGTGTTTGATTGATCAGGGAATTTAGAGAGCTCACAAGAGAACAATTTACGTTTCCAGTCCTGTTTATAGCTAGTTCATTCTTTGTACAACTGCCACAGTCTTTCACGGTAGCAGGGAATTTCCTAAAGATCACATTTTCTTTTTAGTAGGCAAAGAATGTATTCCAATCGATAATTTTAGTAAGTTTGAGGCCAGGTTTTGTTATGTGCTTGACAAATACAGAAAACAATCAGATTTTGGATTTACAGTGGAGGCTTTTTGGCTGATAAGCAACAGCAGTAGAAATTAAGACCAAGGACTCTCTTATCAAGGCCAAGTGCTGGGGCTGCACCTGGGCCAGGGCAAGCCCTGGTGTCACCCCAGGCTGAGGATGAACAGATGGAGAGCAGCCCTGTCCAGAAGGATTTGGGGATGCTGTGGGTGAGAGCTGGACCTGAGCCAGCCACGGGCACTGCCGGCCCAGAAAGCCTAAGAAGACTGGAAAGAGACTAATTATAGGGTCATGTAGTGACAGGACAAGGGGGAAAGGCTTAAAATTGGAAGAGAATAGGTTCAGATCAGATGTTAGGAAGAAGTTCTTTACTGAGAGGGTGGTGAGGTCCTGGCACAGGCTGACAGAGAAACTGTGGTTGCCATATCCCTGGAAATGTTCAAGGCAAGGCTGGGTAGGGCTTTGAGGAACCTGGTCTGTGAATGGTGTCCCCACACCCAGCAGGGAGTTGGAGCCAGGTGATCTTTAGGGTCCCTTTCACATCGGGCCATTCTATAATTTTGTGACTCTATGTTTAGACACTCTCAAAGTCGCAAGTCACAGTTCTTAGGTGTAAACTGATTCAAACTGGAGACAAACACTTAGCTGATATAGCATGATTAATTTTGAGTAACTTTGGGAGGTAAGTTACTAGACCTAGGCCAAACCTCAAAGTGTGATAGCACTATTGTGAAAAGATGCAATTATTAAACATAACCTGCTGCACTAATTTTCCATAAAGGACATTGGAAACTTGGGTGGATATATGAGGGAAACACAAAAGGTAAAAGAGTAGCTTTACACAGACAAATTTGCATGTTCAACATGTGCATGTGGGTATTTATTTTTAGTAAAGAAAAACATATGTTTATTTTATATTTACAACTGTCTCCCTCTTTCTTGCTACATTTGAGATACTAATGATTTTAATGCAAAATTGAACAATTTAATGGGCTGGAGATGTTTAATGAAATCACTTTAATTGTGGCTTTCATTATGTCTTCCCTAGATATTGAAAACTCCGTATAACGAGTAACATTTCGCAAAAATTAATGATGCAAATTTTTGCTTCTAGACTGTTTGCAAGACACTTGAAAAAATATTTTTCTGCATCTTTTGGAAAAAGAAAAAGTAATAAAACAAATTTTTTTATGAAGGTAAGAAAGGAGAAGGGAAACCTCCAAGAATTGATAGAAATCTTCTAGTTTATAGGTCAACCTACCCCTACCTGCTTCAAATCACAGGAAAAAAACAATCAATTTTGATTTTTCTTCCAAAGCAGTGCTTTTCCACCCTCTATTATTGAGACAAAAACATGGAGATACTCTGTTAATTTAACCCTACTAAGATAGTGTTATCAATGTATTGATCCATAAACTGGTGATTACTTATTCAGCAGAGTACAGATTATAGTTACTATTCAAATAATAACAGATTGTACAATGGGCTCTTCCTTATGTAGTTATTTAATTTTCAGCTTCTTATTTCTATCCAGCATGGGGCAGTCCAATTAGATATGTAAGAGCATGGAGGCAGGGAAATAGAAACAATTAGTATCTACTGATGACTGGTATGTGGGTGATAGATAATTTTTGATGGTAGGCAACAGAGATAATTTGAAACAAAAGATGAAAGAAGTAGAAAACCTAGAGAAAATAAAGAAATTGCTGGAGAAGGAAAATCATATATTTAAGGAAAATTACTCACAGTATAGTTATGTTCTTTTAATTTCATGTAAGGGAGATTTTAAGGGTCATATTAATATGTGATCATTCGAAGAATTAGATGTGGTTTTTCTATGTATTTTTTTCTATCAATTGTAACAGTACATTTAAGGAAAAATGTGTTGAGGTTTCAGTGATAGTCTACAAAAAAAATCCTCTTCACATTTAGATTCTATTGTCATGTAATATGAACAATTGGAATAGAACTGACGCTTCTTTTAAGCACTAAAAATGGCTCTCACAGATTTGTTAATGTAACATGGAAAGAAAGAAAGGAAACTTTCTAGAAGTATCCTTGATCAAGATGACTGTTATGAAATTCAGCAGTCATATCTGTATAAATATGTTCGAAATACTCCACTGGTTTTGTATGTGTCAACCCTGAAATGGAACTAATACTTCTTAAAGATCTTCCAGCTCAATGCTAATTCCAGCCTCTAAGCTCTCACTCTGTCGAAGGCATTTACTTCAATCAGAGACCAAAATGTCCTCCTGTCTAGAACCCTGTAATACTAAAAATGCTTTTCTTCCTAAAATAGGACATTTAGTACCACATAAAGAAATGGGCAGATGTATCTGATAACTCCATCTTGTGACTCTGACTGGAGGATTCTCTCTGGCATTTTTTCTGAATGATCTGCTATGAACCTTAAAGCTGGTCAGTGTCTATCTTTGTACAGAAGAGATGCCTCATGTGTCAGTTCAGCCTATGAACCTGGAGTTTCAGCACCAAAGAACAAAATTCCCTTTTCTTCTGAGGTTCTTTTGTAAGAGAAGTGATAGAAATTGGCTGAATTTTTATGCTTACCATTTTTATGTCAACTAAATGCATAAAAATTTTTCACTTTAGCTCTAAGAAAATACATTGGAAAGCAACTAAGTCAAATGTAAGAAAGGAGGATGTAGTTACTCTAAAATGTCTCTTGAAACATCAAAGCAACCAAGAATTAGTACGGGCATATTCTGGTAATAGGCTTTTTTTTCACCTGGCATGACCTTAAGTACTGAACTTTAATATATGATCCAGGTGTTTTTGATGTTTTTGCAGCTTAATATGAGTCTATGCTATCTAAAAAGAGTAGGTCTGTTGAAGTGTTTATTAATAATAAAGCTAGGAATTCACATGATACTTAGGCTCACAAATTTTAAGTAACTCTCCAATACTGAGCAGGGGTGGTGATCAGTGTATGGAGAAAATGCATATAATCTAAAATTTTTTGATTCTTTCTGTTGTCAAATGTTAAAAAAAAACCAAAAAAAAAGTCCTCTATTACAACACCTAGATTACTCTGTTTTGCTAAATTAAAAGCTTTTTTACATTTAATCACAATTGAAAATTAATGACTATTTTGTTCTGTACTAAAATATTCAGTACTAGAATTACCACCTGAATGACTCTTAGAAATGATAGGTTGTTTTCACAGTCTTGCATTGCATCATAAATTACTCTAACCAAATAAGTCAATATTTTATAATGATGTAATAAGATAAATGTGATTGGGAAAACAGCATTTTATTTTATTGAAAATATGGAGTATGTCCTGAGTGTGAGATATTCTTCTTTATTTCTCAGATATCAACAGTACATTTGATAAAGATGAAGCTGTTGGAATAATCTAGAAATGTTCATGATACAGTTATGCTTATGAAGTCTTTCAAGTATAAGCATTGTTTTACATGCAACAAAGGTATGAAGGACTGGGATTTATTTTGTTCTTTTTTTCCTGGAGACATACTGAGGTTATGGTACTAAAAATATATAAAATTCTTTGTATTGAAAAGACTTTCTAACATCATATTTTCATTGATCTACATCTGCATTGAGGAATTAATGCAACTTCGCTGTCTAGAATAGAATCAGGAAGCCTTCTCTGCAGCTGAGGTTAAGCAAAGGTTGTGATATTACAAATTAGAACTAAATACGAGACTGATATTGAGAAACTGGAATCTTGTTAGCTGTACTAATAATGAATCAAGTCTCTGAGACAAAGGGTCCCCAAAGGTGAGATAGCTGGAGTTTGAATACAAATGGCTGTATTATTATTAACACATCCATTCATGAAAGCAGGTTTGTAATACATATTCAAAACTGAGCTCTCAGGGAGATTAAGCAAAGTCTAAGTAGATAAAGCATATAGGGAGGCTGAGATGTATTTCTTTGGATATAACTACTTTAATAAAATGACCTGACAGAAATATATTTCTCCATGAAAAAAATCATATTAAAAGAACATTGTTAAAGTTTTAAAGTCAAATGCTGAAAAACTAGGAAAAGCATGAAAATAGTATCATGCTAATACATTTACACAACCGAGAAATTTCTTGTTTTCTATAATACTGCTGTTTGAGCCACGATTTTTTCCTGAGCAAATGGCGTGTGATGTCACTCAATGGTCAGCTATTCAGCCTTTTATCCACAAGTGTGATGCAAAACTACATGTTCTCCAAATTCTGCTTTGTAGACACATTTTTACCTAACTCTTTTCTCCTGTACTAAATCAATAAATCAACAGAAGATTTCACAAGTATGTTTGTGCTTTTTGGTTCATATTTCTTCTGAAAGATTTTTCCATTTATGAATGAGGAGCAGAGGCACAGAGACATTAATAAAAATATTATCTTCTCATTTTAGAGCATTTGAAAGTAGTTAAAGGGTTTTTGGTTTTGTTTGTTTGTTGGTTGGTTTGTTTTTCCTTTGCTCAATATTGTTATCTTCAGTATTGCCCAGATCTCCAGTTATTTAAAACATGGTTCCCAGTGACTTCATGTGCAGTTTTTGCACTTCTGTATTTTTTTGAGGAATGACAGTGTGATTTGTGTTACTTGTTCTGGATTCCAAAGGAATGTGCTCAGGTAATCACAGAAGAAGGGTACACGTGTTCCCTGGGTATACTTTTATCCCCTGGTTTTGTTTTCTCTACATCTCAGCGTTTATTTTCCAAAATACTTTCTCCAGTTCTATCCTTTCTCTCTGTTTCCTTCCTGGAATGTTTCCAAAGCTGATTAATGGATCTAAGTTTGCCCTTTGGGGCATTTCCAGCTCCTTTGTAAACTTTTCTTTTCATCATCACTTAAGTGTGGCTTTTAGTGTCTCTCTTTTTGTTCACATTCTATGTGTGTTCTATAGCAACTTCTACCTGAATCAATACAATAAATATCTGTTTCAAAACAGTAAGATGAGATAGTTGTCTCAAGTTGATAATTACACTTCCAACATTTTACCTTCAACACTTGACTTTCAGTTAACATTTGTGACTATTGTCATTGTTGTTGGTAGTACCACTAAATCCTGTTCCACAAAAAATTTCCTTCTGCCTCTGCTCTTTTCAGGCTTTGCCTGTTGGTTTAACTGCAAAATAAGACAATGAGTCCTTGGGCACAGGAAAACATAAAAGTGTAAAGTTGGACCCTCCCAACCAGTATCTTAGAAGGTACTTTATCCCACCCACAGCTCGCAAATAAATATCGCTGATTACAAGGTGACACTTAAAATCCCTCTCAAGTTCTTTATTTCAGTCATGTGAAAATGCGCCTCTCCAAAGAAAGGAATACAGAGTTCATAGGGTGAGAGAGACAATAGAAAGAATATGAACTTGCGGGATGCATTTTTCCCAATGTCTTGGGTTAGAGACAAATTTTCTAGGTAGAAAGCGCTCTTAATAAACGCCTTCCCCAAAGCAAAGTTTTCCAACACCCCCTCCCTCACCACAACAGAATTTCTTGGATGAAAGTGAAAAAACCCTATTTATTTAACAAAACATGCAGGGTGCCCTGTAAGGCGCAAAGGAAGGGGAAAGGGGAAAAGGAATTATTAAACTTGAGTAAACAGCTGATGACCTTTAGTGTCCTTTTCCTCAGGTGTAGCTTCCCCTCTCCAGGAGGTCCTGGGGGGGCCGGGTGGAGTTGCTCTGGTGGCTCCCTGAANCTCCTAGAGCTTGCCTGGAGCAGAAATACTATCGTCTTTTGCTGCCTCCTTTAAAATAATTTGGTGACTCGTTGCTCAAATTTATCTGAAGGTTTCATGAACTGCTAAGAACTTCTGTGTGTATACACTGGCATATATATACTGTCCTACAGTTTTGTCCTAATCTTGAGTTTTGTCATAGTAAAGCAAATATTTTAAAATAGATTTCCAAGAGGAGTAATGCAACATGCTATTGGTGCTTTGTGATAGAGACCAGTGCCTGACTGTGATAGGAGTAGGCTGAATTCAGTGACTGCAAATTGTGTCCCAACCTATGTTCTTCTGACCAGGATACTTTGTAAATATTTCCTAGGCAAAGGCCTTCAAAGAAGAGGGTCTGACAGCATCTTAGTTTTAGGACCTTGATGCCTAAAAGACTGGCTACCTGAAACAGAGGACAAGATGAATTAGGAGTATAAAAGTAGACAGATTTATTCAAGGCCTGCAAAGGCCTTGAAGGTACATTCGGGCAAGCAAAGTCCCCCATCGGGGCATACACCCAAAATGGATGACTGGTCAGGAGCCCTTCACCTTTTGTAAGTTCTGTCCCATTAGCATATTGGCCCTTAATTCTCCAATCACACCCCCAGGTGATGATGTTAACCACCCTGGGCATGATCCCTCTATACCACAGTACTTTACATATTTTTTGGCTCTAGGGCAACGAATATGTCCTTGAATCTGTATTCAGAGAGCCTTGTTTTGGCTAAAGGTGCTGGGAACAGAGGACTTTATCACTTTTTAAGAAGCACAGAACTACAGCAAGTTACAGATACATGAAGAGTAAAAAGCGAGTCATAATAAAAGCATCACCTGAACTGGCAAAACTGACAAAAGAGAACACAGAGAAGGGCTGAGTTGAGCTGGATATGGTACGTAGGTATTTCCAAAATGAAACAGTTATCTGTAGAAGATTTTTGTTTTTCCATTTTTGGGCTTTAGTGTTTGTGCTGGGTCTTTCTGGGATTAAGTTGCAAAGTTAGTTTTCTTCACGGCAGCTTGTATGGCACTGTGCTTTGCATTTGTGGCTCAATCAGGGTTGATAACATGAGAGTGTTTGGCCACTGCTGGAGCGTTTAATGTCAAGGGTATCTTTTCTGTGTTCAGCCCGAACAGGAACAGCCAGGATGTGAGAAGTGGCTGAGATGGGCACAGTCAGGACAGGTGACATAAGATGACCAAAGGGATATTCCTTACCATTTTGCATCATGCCTAAGGAACAAAGGAGAAGAAAGTAGGTTATTGGTGGCTGTGCTGTTTGTCTTCCTAATTTGTGTGCTGAGGTGCTGCGCTCCTGGAAGTGGGTGAACATCTGCCTGTCAGTGGAAAGTAGTGAACTGATTTGTGTCTTTGGCTCTACTTGCATGCATGGCTTTTATCCTCCTTACCAAACTGTCATATTATTAAATGATGTATTTTTTTTTCCTTTTTATTTTTCCCCCATCCCCTGGGGGAAGGGGATGTGAGTGAAAGGAAGAGCGTTTGGCTACCATCTGGACTAAATCCACTGCAATATTTAAGATAGAACTTTGGCAAAATTTAAGTATCATAATAGTTTTTGATAAGTTTTTGGGGATGAGGTCTTTAATTATAGTGTCACCTTCTCACTTTTTGACATTTAGGCAGAAGATCTAATCCATAGATATCCATTCAAAATTAGATCTGCAAATTAAAATTTTATTTTTGAGTTTCACATTGCCTGAACTGAATCTTGCTGTGGCCCCAAGTAGAAGACCAACAATTCTCACCACACTTGTGACCTCTATGTTAGATGCAGAGAGTGAAGGCGAGAAAAGATTATGTGATGGCATAAACATAAAATCTCAACAAGTGGGAAGGAGAAAGTGTTTCACTGGAGAGAAAAATAATTTATACACGCTTGAAGCAAAAGGTGATATGTGTCGGTGAGCATGTATATTTTAACAAAGGCTCTGTCTTTACAGGCTGTGTAGGCAATCTCTCTTCAAATCCTTGTGGAACTGTTTAATCACAAAACCAACCTTATTACCATATGTTCTCAACTTACCTGACCTAGATATTCTAAATAACTGAATACTTTAATGGATTTTCAATAGTTTAATTTTATATTATTGTTGTCTTAAAATAACCAAGGGGTTATATCTCATTACTCTGAATGGCAGTGTCAAAATATTTCTCCCAATAATGCATATATTGAAATATGACTTTCAGTATAGTGTATTTGATTTCTTTAATGATTTAATACTGTCAATGCTGTCAATGTGATTCAAGTAAACTGACTAATTCAAATTGACAATATTCTGCTTTATTGATCACCATTTAAAACATTGCATCCACTAAAATCTTCCTGCAAACATTCATTTAGTTCATTAGGCATGCCTTATCAGAAGATCTGTGACACTTCCATGAATTTTAATCTTATTTTTTATCAACATTATTTTCATTGTTTTTACCCAGAAAACGTTGCAAACCCTCACAATATATTGTTTAGTAATTATATTAGTGTGGGATGCTCAGATTCTATGTGGTACATGCCGTAGTCTTATATCTTGGCTGGTCTTAAGCAATCTGGAACAAAAGGTGTATTGTCATTCTGCTCATTAGGACTACCAGGAAAAGTTTTTGCACAAAAGTTGTGCAGTGTCTACTAGGTCTACTCAAAAATAGACACATTTTTATGGGACGCATAGATTTGTTCTTGGTTATTTAGCTCTAGTTTGGTATGGGAGTGAGGAGACCTGCAAGGGTAAAAGATATGTTACATTGAAGTTTTTATCTTTGTTTTATTTTGTTTTATTTTTCTTTGCTTCTCTACTTTCCTTGTGATTTCCCCAGAGCAGAAACAAGGAATTAACTTATCTTTTCAGAGTTTACCAGTGTAGTTTACAGGTGACTAGAGTATGCTAATGCATAGGGATCATGTTACATGCTCCCAACTTTCTCAGGCCCATGAATCTGCTACTGCAGACACAGGAGACACATCAAACTACAATGTTTCCTCTGTTTGTGTGTGGTAGGAGTAACTATCAGAGCCATTCATTTTACATTTTATATATCCTTTTATTAAGTAATTTTCTTTGGATGGAAGGAAATACTTCTCTTTTGTCTTCAAATACTTGATTGCTTCATGTATTGTCTTCCAGTTTACATTTTAGTATTCTGATATCAACAGACAGCTTTCTCAGCAAATTACTCCTATGGGTATGATTGTATTCTAGTAGGAAAATTATTTGCATCTTGCCCTTCTTTTAGTGTAAAAACAATTGAGAAAAACCTAAAAATACATTCCAGTATTTATTTCTTTCTCTATAAAAACAACTTCACATACCTAAAGTGATTTACTATAGATGCCTTGTCTATATAACTGCAATAAAGTGAGAGAAGCATTAACTCAGACAAAATTTGTATAATTTGTAATTATGAATCAAATATAGGAAGATCATTTTAGTATAATATTTAGTTTCTATATGCAGTATATTACCAAATAAATCTAAAAAAGCCCACAAAAGCTTTTACATCCACTGCTACAGGGAATTTAAGGTGTTCTAGCAATTTATGCTTCAAGTGCAGTTGAAAACAGTCCAGTCATACATTTACATTGGGAAATTATGGTGACATGAAGGTTATAGGTTGGTTCAAAATTGCATAGTCTGAAATCATTCCTTTTTCAAATGAAGTATGACTCAGCTTTCAAGTCCAGTAATTTATTACAAGTTTGTATCTGCCTGAGACCACAGGTCAGATCTAAAATGTGGTAGGCTAAAATGGGCACAGAAAAGCTAGGTTTGCATTTTCCCTTGAGTATGGAAAATGTAACCAGGATGTTCTTAGCATCAACAATTCTAATTGTTGTCAAACTTAGGCACTTTGCTGCAGCTGTCAAAGATGCAGAGAACCTGGCATATTTGTTAAAAAATGAAGATTATTTCACAGATGATAAGCATAAATGAGACTGGATTTGTGTGTAAAGCAGCCATAACTGAGGAATGCCATTAGAGTGGACCTGGGTCTAAATTGATTATGCAAATTTTTATTATTTTGTATTTGTTAGCTATATTAGATGAATTATATATGGAAAATATACAACAAAAGGCTCCTGTATCTGTTCTGTGCAATCTTCTGTTATCTTTCTTTACCACCTTTGACTTAATCCCAATGCCTCTTGGCAGCAGTGGGCATATTCCAGGGTGAAATGCTGGATGATCTACTTGTATTCCCTGTGTTGTGACTGTAGATAAGATTTCATGACAGAATTCAGTTAAACAGTTTTAGTAGAAGTTCTACCTTCTGCTTTCTCCTACTGGAAAGCTTTTTGATCTTGTGGGTTTTTTTCTGGAATAATTCTGTCCACATTTTCTTCATTTTCTAAAGAACTGTGCAACCAGAAGTTCATAGAGTTTTAAGATCAACATTTTGATTAGACAAAGTCATTAGTACCTACATGTTCCTGAATCAGGAAATGTAAATTGCAGTCTGGTATCAAATAATCTGTAAGTCACTTTAAAATCGAAAGCTAAAACATATAAAATGTTTTGCATCTGTTAAGTTGTTTGAGCTATTTCTGTGGCTGGCACCCATTAGAACATAATTTTGTGCCCATTTTTAGTTGTGAGGATGTCAGAATTTAATTGTAGTAGGGAGCATATCATTAGTCTTGAGCATCTGCCAGACATTACATTCTTTAGTGGGCAGCATTCTTACAGGGCTTTGAAACACAGTCTTAGAATTCACTAATGATTTGATATCATTTGACTGCAGAAGACTGCAAAGAAAAATATTTGCAAACATTAAAGTTTGTTTTATGTTAACAAAGCATTCTGAGTGAAATATGGACAAATAGGCATCAAGACAAAGAGGTCTCCCTGTTTACTTTTTTCATTCCCTTTTTCTTTCATATATTACTAGCAAATAGATTTCTGTAGGTTATGTGTGTGTATGTATATATATACACACACACACACACATATACCTTGTATATTGTTCATGTTAATTTACTGGAGGAGACACCATATGGAAAATTACTTGATGCATTTTCATCTTTAAGTTATACCAAAATGATACATTTCCTCATGTCATAGAAGACATGATATCCCAGATGGAACTACACAATATTTATATCGAAAGCTCAGCTACTGACACTTTTAGAAGAAGAGCATGCATCAAATCTCTGCTTGATAGAGAGTTTGTTCACTTCAGTGGAGGAACTTCCAAGCAGCACAAACCTGAAACATGGTCTAATGTCAAACAGCTCTCATGGACTGAATTTGGGCTCTATGCAGAAGCATGCTCTGTACAGTTCTCCTGTAAGCAACAGTCAAAAAGAAAGAAAAATTATATGTGAAATGACTCATGAAATAGGACAAACCCAGGATATTGCTTCTTGCTTTATATTTCATTTTGGGCTATGATAGATTACACAAAAGGTCAGGGAATATACCTAGTGTTTTCAGAAAAATGGAAACTAATCTTTCAAAAAGCAATTGTAATTCTGCATGATGTAATTAAGATGTAGCAATTTAAGGTAATTCTTTGCTTACTTTGAAGGCAAAATATATTTTATCATAAAGCATTCGTTATGTGCACAAATTAATGAAATTGCAGTGTTCAGATATTGTGGTGTCCATTTAAGTATTTCTAAATAATTTAAAAGCCTATTTTTAAAAAAGAAGTGTGAAAATTACACCTCCTCTTTCACCTTAAGGTTGCCTTACATTACACCTCCCTCTTACTGTGGTTCAAAAGATCATAGAATTATTAAATAGCTTGTGTTGAAATGGAAAGCAAAGATCATCTAGGTCCAGCTTCCCTACCATGGGCAGGAGGGTTCCACTAGACCAGGTTGTGCAATGTCCCATCTCACCAGGCCTTGAAGACTTGGGGTAGTCATAGCCTCTCTGAGCAACTTGTTATATGCCTCACCATCCTCACAGTACAGTTCACTCTAATAACTAATCTAAATATTTCCTCTTCCAGTTTACAACCATTTCTCTTTGTCCTATCACTATATGCCCATTTTAAAAGTTGTTCTCCCTCTCTTTTGTAATCCTACCTGAAGGTCAAAATGGGATCTTCCCATTGAGAAGGTTTTGACCTTCTCTTGCCAGGCTGAACAGCCCCAACTCTCTCATCCTGTCTTCATATGAGATGTTCTCCATCCCTCTCACCAACTTCATGGGCCTCCACTAGTCCTTCCTTAACAGCTCCACACTTTTCTTATGCTGGAAAAACCAGAGCTTGACACAGCACTCCAGGTGGGTTTTCATGAAGGCTGAGCAGAGGGGCAGAATCCCCTCCCTCCCCTGCTGCCCACGCTACTTTGGATGTAGCCCAGGACACACTTTGCTTTCTGGGCTGGGAGTGCCCATGGCCGGTCAATGTCCAGCTTTTCATCCACAGGAAACCCCAAGTCCTTCTCTGCTGGGCTGCTTTAACTGTCTTCTCCCAGTCTGTACTCACATCTGGGATTGTCATGACCCAGCTGCAGGATCTTGGACTTGTTAATTCATAAGGCTCACACAGGCCCCCGTCTCAAGCCTATCCAAATACTCTCTGGATGGCAGCCATTCCCTCCTACATCATCCCTTCATAAACCTTACATTTTCTGTGGAAGTCAGGAAATTGCCCATAGAAGCACACTATAAAAAAAAAAAAAATCAAAAT
>VZTX01007429.1:26577-45274 GCA_013400915.1 Pardalotus punctatus | reverse complement strand
TCCTCCTCCTCCTCCTCTCTCTGGCCTGGGACAGCCCGACCGCCGGCCGGCCGCCCCCGGCCCCCGCCGCTCTCCGAAATGCCCCTGCAGCAGGTCAGTGACTCGTGGGGCGGCGGCGAAAGCCAACCCTCCTCTCCTCCCGCTTTAAAATTTACGTCCCCTCCTAAAAATTAACGCCCCCCCCTCAAAAAAAAAAAAAAATCCGCCTCCCCCACTCGTGGGGTTTTCTTTGTCCTCGCCGATTTCGGGTGCGCGCTTTGGCCCTCGTGGGCTCCGCCGAGTTGGAGAGTGGGGGAGGGCGCGGGGCATCCCCGCCGCGCGGGGGTCGTGGGCGTCGGGAGGGGCTCACCTACCCCCCCACGGCCCCCCGGCTCCACGACCCCCGCCCGGCGCCGTGGGATTGCTAAACTCCTTCCCCCCTCTCGTCCTGGTGCGCCCCTGGCAGGGCAAAATGGGGTTTAACACCCCTTCCCCCCGCCCCTCCTTCCTCTTCTCTGCATCCAGTCGGTGATGGTCCAGGTATGGGATGGTGCTGTAATTCTGAAATACTTCTGGAAGAGCTTTGGGAGCAGCTGGAAGACCGGTGAGGATGGCATGAGCTGCCTCTGTGTGGGTTTTTGCAGGTGTTGGTTGCTGAGCTAGTGGTAGAAGTTTCAAGGCTTATCAAATCCCATCCAAAGCTTTTATTTTTAATAATTATTATATTTAATTTTAAAATTAGTTTCTTCACTGTAAAAGATAATTTTTTTTTTTTTGTGCACTTGGTCTTTAGCATATCCTAGTGGCACTCAGTGTCAAGCAGGCTACTGTAGGCCACTTGGTAAATATTTGGCTGTCCTATGTGAAGGTTGATTCCTAGAAGGTGGTGGTAAGTGAATTCAAAGAGGAGCATATGTTCCACGATAATTCTGGGAGAATAATTATACAGGCTTTTTTGGCTTTGTGGGAGGGATGTTGATGTCATAGGAACTCCTAAAATTTCTCATTAATGGGTCTTATAAGACCTTCGTGTATGATTTCAGTGCTTTTATTTATCTTTTTTTTTTTTTTAAATTTTTTTTAAATGCTGCTCACCTCTCTAATGGAAAGAACTCCTGGCTTTAAAAACCTGGGAAGGCTTATTTCCACCTTAAAGGTTTGGAAGTGGGCAAAGTGATTTTGGGCTCTGTCTGCAAAGAAGTCCTCGCGCAAGTTGCGAGTTTATTGTATACCCTCAGCCCCGGACTGACTCTGGGGACACATTTGGGACGGGGAGGAAGAGAGTGGTCAGGCCAGCAGTATCTACAGCCACTGGCTGGCACCTTCCCAGGGCGATAAGCCATCCGTGGCACATACCAGGAAAGGGGCTGTGCATCCTGCTCTGCCCTGACAGCCGTGCTCATGTGAGGGCCCCTCTTGGTGCTGTGCTGGTTTGCCACAGACCCATCTTTTGGGAAGTCAGACTGGAGCACCCTAGTGCTCTGCCTCCTTTTGAACCACAAACTGCTTGGCAGGGGCACTACCCAGCCCTTTCAAAGGTCTCCAGCTTCCAGGTTTCCTCAAAAGTCATGAAGGGTTTTCTGGGACTGGGAGGGGAGGGAAGGGTGTTTTTCCCTTGGTTCCTAGCAAGGCATTTTTGAGAAACTAATACTAGGGACTGGTGAGAGGAGTGAGAAAATGCTGGGTAGTTGAGACAGTGAGCTCAGGCAAATAGCACCAATATAAATTTAACTCTTGATGAGTTGAGTTGCAAGTAGTGGATGGAGTCTGAGACTCCCAGCTGAAAACAAGGCCCTGCTATGCAAAAGACTGTAAGGATAAGTCTAAAATTTGGCCAGCACATCTGCACTGGTTAGGATTATGAAAATACTCTTGCCTTGCAGATGTAACTGCACTGGCAACCCAGCCATCACTTCCAAATATAAACTGTGGTATGACTGGAAAAGAGTCAGTACAGCAGTATAGCTAAGGCTGTTCAGGGAGGTGTTCAACTATATGAGCAAATGAAAAAGGTGCTTTGGCCCAAGTAAGCTGCTTGCCCTTGGGAATTTGTTAGTTATTTTATCTGTGGTTGTGTATGTGTAACACTGCTCAGAAAGCCTTGAGAAATGGCCTAGTCTGTAACAACAGGCCTCTCCAGCCCCAGACTGATGAGAATTTGCACACTTCCCTGTCCCAAGCAGGTGTCTCCATACTGTCCAGAGCCGGTTCCTTGCTGTTGCTGCCTGTCCTGGCAGCTCCTGTGGCTGAGGGTTGCCAACCGGGCCCTTGTGCCCTGGAGAGCTTGGGCAGGCTGTGACCCAGCCTGCCTGTCCTTTCAACTTGAGGAGCTTTTGCACCATTCCTGAGGAGTTAATAGAAAGTGTTACCAGGTGGATCTGAGCCCCTGCCATGGCTTAAACACAAGTAGAAATGATGAATTAACCCTTGCAAAACAACCATGAGCTTGCACCCCTGGGGACAGCCTGAGCCTCTGGAGACAGGGTCAGTGCTATGGCAAGGGGCCAGCGGTCCTGCATGCTCCTGTGCTCTCCTGCACCCTGCTGGGGGCTGGTGCCGTTTTCCTTCTGGAATCTCAGGCTTCCCAGGATGGAAAATTAGCCCTGACCTAAATAAATAAAGGTTTTCTGCTGGGCAAGCAGGTTGAACCAGCTAATGGCAGGTCTGGGAAGTGCCAGGGACCATCAAGGGAAAGTGGTGGCCAGAGATGTGGCACAGGAGTTGTGACACCATTCTGTTTTAGCGTCAGTGAGTTTGTGAATCAACTTGGATCCTCATGAGAACACGGGAGAAATTAATGTTTGATGAGGTACCCCAAAAGCGTTCTCGCTGGTGTTGCTTTCTCACTTGGTGTGAGAAAGTCACTACCATTTGCAAATCCCTGTACTCAGAAATGGGGCTGCTATAAAAGCAAGCTGCTCAAAATGTTTCTAATTCAAATAGAGAATTTCTTACTGTCTTTGGGTTATAAAGATAAGCCTTTAAGAAGAGGGCCATTTTCTTAGCCATGAGAAAATGCTTAAATGGAGACACCACCCACATGTTAAGTCCTTTTTAAAAGGGGCTAAATCCTCTTAACAACAATATCTTTAGAGAACTCCTGTGGCCTTTAGATGACATGAGCTGTGGAGAGGCTGGTTCGGCATACTTCAGAAGGGGGCAGGAGGATTTACATTTCCAAACTGAATACTTAGTACTTCTCTCATTTTTCTGGTGGTTTAGAAAGTACCTCTTCCTTCCTCCCTTCTCAGCAAGACACAGCTGGAAAGGCAGAAAAATGGGGTAACCCGCAATCTTTCTTCTAGGTGTTATGTAAAGGAGCAAGCCAAATAGGACATAAATAATGAACAAGGATTTAAGGTATGGGAGAAGAATATGTAAGTTCCATAAAGGAAGCAGGCAGTTAATTTAGTAGCTTTTCTTTATTTTGCAGGATTGAAAAGGTTTGTATGTGAAGACACAGCTGTTTTCATATTCAGACCTGTTTTCTTTGCCTTGATAGTTTGTGTTATTAGAAATGAATGTTAGTATGAGTCTGGGACCTTTGCTTTTTGAGTAGCATTTAAGGGATTTTCTTTGGTTTAAATCCCTTTCCTCCAGCAACACCCCATTTCTGAGCCTGAGGAGGTACCACATGGTCCTTTGGGTGCAGCTGTCTGAGGCAAGTTCAAAGTATAAATCCTGATTGCCCTAACCATGCCAGCAAACACCTTGTGAGAAGCAAGCATCCTAATAAAGCCCTACAGGAACAGGCTGTAGCTTGCTGATGGTGGCTTCGCTATCGTTGTGCAGAGTCCAGCTGGGCTGGTGTGGCTCCTTCTGCCCCAGAACTCCTGAGTATGGCAGCCCCACGATGATAAGGGCTTTTGGCAAGGTTCCATGAACAGCTGAGCTGCTCAAAGGCTTTAGTGTTGCTGGAAGGAGTAGGCTTGCTTGTCCCTCACTGTCTCTGTATCATCGTCTTTGCTCTGCCCATAGCCAGACAGCATTCTTCCCCTGCCACTGTGCCTGGGGAGCCTCTGGCTGCACGGACGGGCTGGTTTCCTGCTGCTGTAACTCGGTAGAAGAGCTGCGTTGAGCATTAGGCCTGGCATGCATCTTGGGCCCAAGATGGGGTGAGTGAGATGAAGGAAGGAGACAGGAACTTGTCCATGCAGTGGTGTGGAGGTGTTAAATTGTCCCAGCAAGCCTCCATTTTATGATGTTGGTCTTACTTGTTCTTGCTGTGAATGTATTTTCCTTGCACCACCAGCCTGCTTACCAAAAGCTGGATAGGGGTCACTTTATGGCTGGTTTATTCTGCAGAGGATGATCCACCTGGTTGAGCAATGAGAGGCATTTTCTTTCCCTTCATTTTATGTGAGGTGTGTTGGTCCTGTTTTGTTAATTTTTACTGTGTGCTCATCTGTGAGTATGTGCAAGCATTTCAAAGGAAAATAATCTTTGAACTTAGCAACAGCTGTATTTTGCAAAATGAAGGGGTCCCCCATTACTTCTCTGCCTACAACTGTGGCAAGTGTTTGAGGAAAGAACATGGGAAGGGGGCTTGCTCAGGGAAGCCCTTCTTGCTTCAAGAGAGTGCTTTCTTGGTCAAGGGTTACAATAAGTTTTACAGCTACCAGTGGCTGGTGATTTTTGTGATCCCTGTTTGAATCTAGCTGTAGTTCTGACCTTAGGTAGCAAAAAGTTCTAGTCATGATTTAGCTATCTCGTATGAAAAAGCAATTTTCTTTGTTTCTTGCCTTGCTTTTTGGTGTTTTTTTTTTTTTTTCAGTTTGAACTTGCTGTCTGTAGTGTTCTTGGGTGATCCTAGATATTGTGGTAGGCAAAAATGATTTTCTGACACATTTTTCTCTGCACAGTTTATGATAAATTATCTTCTGTCCTTAGATGTCTTCTCCAAGCTGAAGAGTGTCAGACCATTTCTCCTGAAATGATAGCCATTAATGTAAAGATAAAGTTGTCCCTTTATAAAGGAACCATGTGGGTGTGAAAACAAGCATGTCTGTAATTGTGAGTTTTTACTTTTGTGGACTGGCATCTTTGAAAGATGTTTTGAACACATGGTAGACCCACTTTGCACATGTAGTAGGAGCCAGAGACCCTTTCAGACCCAGCTTGTTTCATGAGGTCTTAACCTTAAGCCTGGGGGAGGGGAATGGGAGGTGTGGGACAGGGGATAAGTGGGCATGATTGCTTTAGGAATGGCGCATTATGAAGTGTAGGTTGCAAATAGGAAAGTGAAGTAGCGCCATTCCTCTTTTGGGCCCAGTCCTGTGCAGGCCAGTAAGCCTGGTGTGGTTGTGGGAGGGAAATTCAATCCATCCCTGAATTTCCCTTGGTTCAGAGCACCAAGAATGACATTGGTGGATGTGAAATGAAGACAAGAACTTTTCTTGGAAGCTTCAACTGTGGCATCTTTCAAGCTTCGCTTCGGAAGGTTTCTGCTGGGCTGATGGCCATGGCTCTGGTGGCAGGGCTGGTCCTGGCCCTGGTGTGGAGGTGTGGGAAGGTGTCTCAGGCTTTAGTCCTGGCTTGTGGTGGAGTTGCCCGTTAAGGATGGGTTGGAGACTCTGACTTTAGTTCCAGTGGGTTTCTTGTGCCAGTGATGGTAATGTAGATCCAGCCCTGCCCAGTGCAGGGCTTCTGCAAATGGAAAGCTCTTAGTATAACTAAATCTCCAGGTTTTGTAGTCTCTGCAAATAATCTCATTTACAGCTGGCAGCACTGAGTGTGTATATATGGTGGTAACAATCATCCTTACAAATGACTAAGTTGGACTTCAGGCTTTTGTTTTGGCTGGCAGAGTTAATCACTTCCTGCATTATTTTTCTTCAAGACCAGGATTGTGTTTGTAATTCTGGAGAGAGGAAACCCCCATCATGTTCCCTGGGGGCAGTGGTGTGCAGTGGTGTGCAGTGGGAAGGAGGCTGCCCATGCCTCTGGGAGGGGGCTGCTGCCGTGCTGGAGGTGCTGCTGGTGAGGTATTTGGATTCTGTTTCATTTTCAGTTCTGTTTGAAGACAGGCTTGGCAAAATTGCCCAATTTATCACATCTTTAAAAAGGAACTATTTAACTTCTGTTTTCCTCAAGTAAGTTGGTCCAAAACCACACTTGGAAGTGCTATGCCTGGCATGGGTGTCTCTTGAAGTACTATGCTGTCTGCTTGGATGATGCTGCTATTTGCTGGATATAGTGGCATTCATGGAGTTCTTAATGCCTTGTGAGTTCAACATGAGCTGCGGTAAATATTTGCATCTGCAAGACCTGTAAAGGGGGAAGGCAGGAGCTTGGCTAGGTGTTGATTAAGCCAGAGCTTAATGAAAACAGCCTCTGCTGTGTGGTAGGAGACTACTACTTCTTGGGTTTTAGCCTCCCTTTTATACATACATGAATGCATAGCAAATGTGCTGGTAGTTGTTTGCAAACTGAGCTTGCCTGAGGTTAATGGCATGTGTCATGAGTCTCCTGTCCCACTTATGAATATGGACAGTTGTTGACCTGACCTGTGACAGTGTGAAAACTAACATGCTAACGCTGTCACTGCTGCACGTGCATGCCCTGCAGCTCTTGGGTGTTTTGTGCCCAAGATCTTTGGTCTAGGACTAATCTAGAGAGGGGAAGTGGAGCATTAAAAATCACCTTTTCAGAATCAGCTGGCATCTCTTCTGTGAGTGTGCGAAGTTATATGGGCAAATACGGCTTTTCTTTATTCCCGCTTCTAAGAGTAAAAGCAGTACCCTGTTACATTGCTTTATTTAAGTAGGAGACTTAATTTGATCACCTGCAGCTGCTTTCAAGATTTCATCCAGCTTGTATGTGGCTGCATCTAGGCCCAGAAGTGTCTACTACCTGAGACTGGTGGCATATTCAGTTGCCTTACTTCAAGGGTCTAGAATCTGATGTTTAGCAAGATACGGGGTGTTTCCTGTGATGCACACTTGCAGTACTGCAGATGTTGGGTCCTTGGTATCCTGAGCTTTATATGAACAAGTCACTGTTAAGAGCAGAGGCTGCTGTTATTTTGGCTTTCATTTCTTTATCTTTACACTGGAATTTTACAGTCCTGTCACATAGACCTTGCAAGCCACTAGTTGTTTTGCAAAGATCTATGAAAACTTGTAGAAAACATGTAAAGAGCTATTTTTGGTTAAAGTAAGTTGTGTTGGGAATCTGGACGAGATGCTTGCTTAGCCTTGCCTGCTTCAGCTCCAGCATTCCTGCCCCGAGTTGCGGTATGTGTGTTGATTATGTATGTGTAGATTCTAAAAGTAATTTTCATTAATGAACTTCTTGAAAGACGTTCTCATCTTAACCATGCTATTCTGGGTTCAGGTTTTTTGCTTGTTGTACAGCTGTTGGTTCAAAGGTTGTTGCATATTGCATCACTTACTGCTAGAAAAGGGGGGGCGGGGGAAGAAACTCATTGGCAAACTTCCTTCCTTGTTAATTAAAGTGACATTAAAAGTCACTGGTTTAGGACTCAATGGTACACACCATGCAGTGCAAGAGTGTAATTCTTATATATCATGTCCAGCTGATTGGTCCACTCTGCTAGTTCTCTCTGAATATAACTTTGTCTTAATTTTGGTTCTACTGTTAGTTATAAAATCTTACTAAAATTGGAGTGCAGTAACAGATATATTTTTTTTGCAAGCCACTGAATATGCACTGTAGGATTTCATAATTTTTACACATTTTAAAGTACAGATGTAATTTTAGAATGAAACACTTCTTCATAGGGCGAGTGTACTATGCTGTCTATAAAACTTAGCTTTCAAATTTGCCTTTCAAATGTTTTTCAAAAACAAACTGACATGTAGGCTTGTTTGCATCTCTCCTTCCTAGACTCCCATTTTAAGAGATGTCATCTGGCAAATTTCAGGTCTGGAAGTAAAAACCTTATCTCTTGACCCAGCAGTTATATTGGTGCAGTCCATTGATGTTGACAATAGCCTTCTGACTTTTCAGATGCTACCCGAGTGCAAGCAGACTAAGCATGTAAAAAGTACAAAATGATGCACAGAAAAGGTTTCATCTTGTTCCACAGGCGGAATGGTGGGTTGTGTGCCCCAGGTTGTCTAGCAGGGCTTAGGCTGGGTATTAGGAAAATGGCCTTTACCCAGAGGCTGATTGGACACTGGAACAGGCTCTCCAGGAAAGTGGTCACAGCACCAAGCCTGGAAGAGTTCAAGAAGCATTTGGACAATGCTGTCACGCACATGGTGTGATTGTCAGGGCTGTCCTTCCTGTGCAGGGCCAGGAGTTGGACTCAATGATCCTATGGGTCTGTTCCAGCTCAGGGTATTCTATGATTATTAAGGGGTAATGGTTTTAAACTAAAAGAATATGGATTTAGACTTGATATAAGAAGCTTTTTACAGTAAGGCTAGTGAAACACTGGAACAGGTTGCTCAGACAGGTGATAGTTACCCATTTCTGGAAGCATTCAAGGCCAGGCTGGATGGGGCTCTGAGCAACCTGATCTAGTTAGATGTCACTGCTCATTGCAGGCGGGTCGGACTAGGTGACCTTTAAAGATCTCTTTCAACCCAAGCTATTCTGTGATTCTGCAGGAAAATACATGCTCTAAGGAGCAGATCTGAAGGGTTTGCTGCATTCTCTGAGTGCTTCTGGAATGGAAACTGGGCTTTCCTTCACCTTCTGCTTGGGTGTTTTTAACATCTGCTGTTTTTAAAGTCATTTTTCCAACGAGGGACACTAGAAATGGAATTATAATGTCTTGAGTGATGTTAGTAACCTAATAGTGCCTTCAGTACTTGTTGTCTTGTGCTGCTAATTCTGGAATTAAATGGCAATTACCATGTATATATGCTGGTGCTATTTTGCCTTGCCAGCGTTGTGTTTTTCGACAGCGTTGGTCCCACACATTGACAGTCAGTTTTTTGTCCCCATACAGTAAGCTAGTTCACACTTTGTCTAATGTCTTCGCATAGCGGGAATTGATGTTGGTTACAGCTCTCACAGAAGGCTTTTGTGTGGCGATATCTGAAAGCTGTCTTGTTGGAGCTTTTATCAAGGCTATTGCAATGAGGCCATTATCCCCGCTCATGGAAAACATAGATATTTGCAGAAATTTTTATAGCAATGCTTAGTAAGTGTCATGCTGGTACAGAGCGACAATGCCGGAGTGGTACAGAAATAATACCCGAGGTGGCAGCCGTGCCGTGGCAGGGAGTTATCTGTCCTTGCAGACTTGGGGACAGGGTGGGAAGGGAGCCCCACGCGAGGCAGACGGAGGGTGGTGATCAGGGCTATCGCAGCCACGAATAATCCCGGCCGTCGGCTCAGCGGAATAAAGTTTTATTTTCATGGTAAGAGTTTTACTGAGCAGCTCGAAGTAACCAAGATCTGGATTGCTGTATAATGCTTCTGCACCTTGAATTTTTTTGGGTGGGATCTTTTTGGTTTTTTTCAGCTGTGCGGTATCTGTGGCCAAAAAGTGTCTCTTGGGAGTTATGTAAAACTGCAAGTCAGGTGAGAGGAAGCTGAAACTTCACAACCTGGCTGTAGTACTCTAAGCACAAACCTCTTTGAGCTGGTAAAAAAGACAACTTACTAAAAGACAACTTACTACTTCAGGTGGGTGCAGGGAGGGCTTTAAAAATTATAATGCATTTTCACTGGCTTCTTTGTCTCAACAGTGAGTATTTCACTGGGTTTATTCTTTTTTTTTCCCTCAGGAATTAAGGTTAGAAAAAGGTGAGGGTTTTTTTAGTTTGGGTTTTTTTTTTTGTTTTGTTTTTTTTTTTTGTAAAATACAGTGTCCTGAAAGCATAAGCAAATTGCTCATTTTCTTTCTCTGGTTCTTAATCATAAGAGCTGCCTTGATTTTTCCCACCTCAAATTAGCAGTTTATTTATAACATGCTAATGTTCTGCATGCCTGTTGGTATTACTGTTCTGTCATGCTGAGCTGAGAATTGTTCTCTCGAAAACTGACACTGCAAAGATGACATAAAAGAACATGAGAAATTGCCTATGAGAGAGAAACATTCAGGTGGCTTTTGGTATGACTTTGATTCGCGCTTTCTATAAAATCATTTACATTGCCTTCCTGATTTCTATTGCTAGTCACATTTGTGTTGCTTGGTTTTATTTTTGCTTAGGAAAAAAAAAATGATGCAGACCGGTGGCTTTTGGCATCCTTGTTAGCCTTTTGTTCCTGCTGGCAAACTTCTCTGTGATCATCTTCCACGCAGTGTCACCAGCTGCCATCTTGAATTGCAGGCAAGGGAGTGAGGCACTTCAAGGGATGTTTCCCCCTTCCTGCAGGGTGCCTGTGGGAAGGCTCTTCCAGATCTAGGGGTTAGCAGCATCCTTCCCAGTGGTCCTCTGCTTCAGCTGCTCTGCAGAAAGACAGGAGCATTCAAAGCCCAGACCATGCAACGTGGGGTGTCTTGTGCATGGAGAAGTGCAGAATAAAAATACATCCCATGAGTTGCTGTACTTGGAACTGTGTGCTTTATAAGTGTTTACAAGAGAGATGGCAAAGAAAGGTGCAAGATAATTTGGCAGCCTCCAGTGCTGTTATGACCTGTTCATCTGTGAAGATCCTCTTCATGTTGCTGCTGGTCTTGGTGCACTGAAATACTTTTCCTGTTCTCATCTTGGTAGCATCATGTTTGCTGAATATGTGGGAAGTGAACGCAACAGTAGTGAACAGGTTGTGTGCTGTTGGCTAGATATTAAACTTAGGTACAGCTTTCTGTGGCAGAATTAAGTTTGTAGTTACAAAGAAATTTTTTGGTGGTGTTTGTGTTTTAAGGGGACAGAAACCCCTTTTGCTGTGAAAGGGAATGTGTAGGGAATTCCAGAGACTGATGTATTTAATTTAGAGGAGAAAAAAAAAGAGAGAAGAGAAAAGCAAGCAAATCCCCCTTATTCAGAGCCATATGTTCAGGATACTATCCTTAGTGTGATTTATTTGCTTCAGAATTAGGAAAGAAGGTTGCTAGAAAAAGTAAGATGAATTCACTTCTTTCACCTAAAATAATTTTATAAGGATGATTACAATCTCCCTCCTTTCTCCTTCTTTCCTAGTCCTGGAGAATAATCAATTTAGCAATAAGTCAGAGCAAGCAAAAATGTGATTGTTCTCATCTGCAATGCAGAGACTAAGATGGACTCCTTTCTTTAAGGCAAACATGAGGTCTTCTCTTTTGAAGTGAATCAAGAGTTATCATTATCTTTTTTCAATAAGAAAGGATCAGAATTTCAGCCTTTTTCTTTCCCCTTCAGATTTGTGAAGTTGTGGGGTTTTTTTGACTACCCTTTCACTCTTTTGATGGACTCAATGCCATTTTCAAAATACTTCCATACTTCCTGCAAGGTGGGGAAGCAGCACCAGTTGTACTAGACAGGAATTATATCTGTTCTATGTACTTCACTTGAAGTGGAGAAATGTGGTTTTCCCAGCTGTTTGAAAAGCTCAGTTGCCTCAGCATATGAAGAGCAGTCCCCAAACTCAGCTTGACTAGCCGCAGAGAAGGGGGAATCTCCTTTAGACCTTGCAGGGAGAAAACTCATGGCATCTGTGAGGTGCTATAGTATATCTAGCTAAAAATATCAGATACTTGAGCTTGCCTTATTGACTCATTGAATGGCAATGCCTTGTGGAAATGGAAAAAGCCAACAGATCGGGAACTTTGCATAGTAGTGCAATTGCATAAGAGGGTGCCAGCAAATGTGCTTGCCCACCACAGCTACTGCAGCTTTCCTAGTGGTAGTGCAGGTGTGGCATGCCTAAAAGATTAGGAATGGCCTGCCTGCCTCTAATGATCCTGGGAGGTTTGCTTTCCTCCTGAAAAGCTAATGTCAGATACTTTGTCCAGATTCAGCCCCAGTCTCTTTGATTAGTGTTGCTCAAATCATATGAAAATGTATTGTTCCTTCTGCTGCAAAGTAATGCTGAACACCTTCTTGCAAGTACTTCACCTCCCCCTGGGAGATGATGCTTTTTGTCCTCTTTGTTGCTCTGCCTCTTGTTGAGTGCCTCTCCGTTACTGCATGGGCATGAGCCCCAGCATGGAGCAGGTGCAGTGATCTTCCCAGCCAGAACCTTCAATTAAAAGTGTTGTCTTAATGGGAAGGTACATTTTAATTGGCTACTTGCATCTCCCCTAGCGTGGTGAAATGGCATAGTATTTTTGCTAAGTGATTTCATGCGGAATATCAATTTCAAAGTGATTTTTTAAGTTCACTATTAAGATCTTTAATCTTAGAAGGCAGGCCAGTGAGGTCATTCAGGTGAAGAACCTTTTAGAGTCAAAATACGGAATTTTTTCACCCCAACAAGGGAACGTGGTGGTTTGAGCACGTGCCAGTTTGCCCTTCCAGAGCTGTGATACAGCTGAACCACAGTGGAAATCTGGAGCCGTAACAACACTGCTTATAGGAAGTTTGACTCCCTGCATTTAACCACAAATGTGGTCAATGTAAGGAGAAGCAATAGCAGAGGGGAAGAAAGGTGGTAGTATTTGATTAGCTTTTTTCTCCTTGTTTTCTGCTGTGAGGAAAGAGTGATAATATTAGTAACTGGTGGTTCCAGTTTCTTCCTTGTTACACTTTGAGAATACTCTTTTCGGGTAGATATGACAAGACTTGTTTTCAGCATTTTAAATTCAATAGTCACATACCGTTGTTAAGCAGTTGTGTGCCTGGTAAACTCTGGGGTACTTCTGAAGACGATAACACGGAGAAGAGGATTAAATACCATGTCAGGATCCTTCAGGTGGTCACTAACTTCATGCAGGGATTGAAATGCAAAGCAATTCAGTCATGATGGGTTTCTGCGGGAGGTTATTGATGGACAGAGGTCTTCCCATTGCTCCTCACCATCATGTCCTAGACCAACATGTTGTATTCCTTTAGTTCAGCAGCACGAGAATGGCTGTCTGTCTTGGACACTAAAATATCCTCCTGTTTCCTATCTGCACGTTCTTGGAAATGAAATGTAATCCTCTCATAGTCAGAGAAGCCTTAATTGCCTGATGGGATAGGAAGGAAAAGATGATTTTGGAACTGTGTCTATACTACTATAAGTGCTTCCCATGACAGAAGGGATTTCCTGGAACCATCCTGGGAGACGCTTTGGAGATGTGGTTTCACAGTCAACTCACAGTGATCGAGGTTGGTGCTGCCACAAATAGGGTCATGCTGCCCTCCCTCCCTCCCTGCTTTGGCGCCTGCCCTTGAACCTCTCTGTGCTTGTCAGGCCAGGGACTGCTCCAGCTGAAAGCTAACACTGCCTGAGTGATTAGTTTTCAGTCCAGCGAGCTCCCTGGCCTGGCCGGCCGCATGGTTAGGGTGGAGATGGCCAGCAGATGCTGCCCCTGGCCATGCCCTCTCCCCATGCGCGGGATGCTCGCTTGGAGTGGCAGCAGACCAAGAGCCTTGCTGTGTGTGTGACCTGAGCATCTCCTAGAAGGCAGTGGAGTTGTGCGGAACGAAACCCTAACAGATGGCTCTGTAAAGAAATAGGCGGCTTTTGTGCTGCTACTCTGCTTAGGTTACCGAGGGCGTGCAGCTGCCAGAGCCTGGCCGGCAGTGCCCAAGGGCTGGAGGGAACTCGCACGCTCTCTCCATCTCCTGCTTTGAAGGGCTTGGGGGCAGTTTAGTGGGTTTTTGAGCACATGGAGGAGTAAATATGGCTGAAAACATCCTCATTTCATGGAGGAAAGCCATATTTGCTTAAACTAAGAATTTGCTCGGTGCTGTTTGCGCCATGCCTTGCACGCTTGTCTTCCAGCCCCTGACGGAGGCTCCCCGGCTATGTGTAATTTAATTACAGTCTGATGGCTGGCACTGAAGTAGGTGAAGATATAAATGTAATTTTTGCCTAGACGTTATGTATGTAGGGAGTTTGCAGTACTGGAGGCCTTCTCGGCAATCACTGCCATCAGGGAATACCTCCAGAGGAAAGACTGGCTGTGCTACTCTGGCAGGTACAGTCTGACAGGTACAGCTCTGAGCAGGGCTTTAATGTGACTGATGGATTATAGGTGAAAGTAAAGGAATTGTGGTATTGCATGAAAGATCGCAAAATCCTTGGAGATAGCAATTGGGATGGCTTTTACAACCAACAGCCACAGCAGCCACGGCTGAGGGTCTTACGTTGTGTAGCTTCTAAAAGTGGGAAGGCTTTTTAGGGCTTCTGGTCAGATGAGTGGTAATGAATGCCAGTCACATGCAAAGTTGGCTGAGGAAGGTTGAGTTTAATGACTGCACTCATAGCAAAGTCTCCTTCCTGCCCCTCAAACAGTGAGGTGGAGCCAGCCTGCATGGCAGCAAGAGTGCCCAGAGCCCCGCTTACTCCATGCCAAAGCAGAATTCTGCCTTTGTGACCAGCATGTACTGCTGAATTTCAGCTTTGGCTTAAAAGAAGGTGTATCATTGTTATTGTAAGGAAACCTCCACTACAAACTCAACTAGTGTGGAACTATTTCTAGAGACAGCCTGTAACTCATAGGGCTGTGGAGTAAGAGTTTCACTTTAGTCTGTTGTCTGTTTTCAAATGTAACTATTTTGTTATTGATTACTTGTGAAAAAGGTCTGATGTGTTTATCTCACAATCCTTACACAGGCTGCCCACTGCCAGTAGCCTCAGCTCTCCCCCAAGCAGCTGCCAAAATTTCCATCTTTCTCCTGATACTTTCTTTAGCATCATTGTGGATTGAAATGCTTGCAGGATAGCAATATGCGAAAGCTGTGTAGCATTCCTGTTTATCTTGGAAGTCAATGTTTTACACAAGGAGCACTGTAACTCTGCCATATTTACTTTCTTGTATTTAATTCAATAAAATGTATTTACCTGAAGTGGACACAAAATTTCCAGTTTGTGGTGGAAAGCGTAGGACCAGGCTGCAGAACTCGTTCCAAGTCAGGACAGAGTGCATGAGGGCTCCTTGCCAGTGCAAAGCGTGGGAGGAAAGTCGGGAGTAAGACAACTCTCGCTGCTATCATCAGCAGGCGCCTGTTGAAAGGGTAGGAGTTATGGATGTCAAGGCAAGACAACGGGTTTTTGTGCTTTCGTGAATTTTAGACTTCCAAGACAAACCAATGACTGGCAGAGCAGGTTTATTCCAAGACTGTCTTTGCTTTAGCTTGGAGCAGTCTCAGTGAGATGTAGTCAAGTTTTCTGGGGTAATCTTAGCTTTACAGTTTGATTATAGTTTGGAATTAGGGTTGGGAAAACAATTAGTGTAGAAAATGAGGGTTTCTATGGGAATCTATCACACTTAAGGATTTTTAGCAATCTAGCAAGCCTACAGGCTGATGGGGGCTTCCCACGGCTGCCTCAAGTTATCTTAGCTTTTCTTCTGCTTCTAAGAGAGTAAGGCTGTCCTCCTTCCTATCCGTATACTGTTGAGAGAGGGCATCGTCCGCAGGCTATTTTTGTTCCTATTCCTTTCCATAATTATATGTAGCTTTTATAAATCTGTCTGGATGGAAGGCTCTCGTGTACTTTGGAAGGATTTATTTGATCTAAATTTAAGAATGTCTCATGTCCAGTTGTGAAACTTGCTATTTTAGTTCACCCTACCTACAGCTTTTACTAAAACAAGAGGAAAAGGATGAAAAGGAGAGACTGAAAGTGTGTGTGAGAGGAGGGAAAGATGACTCATAAGTGGGACTGCATTTGAAAATGAAAAGGATCAAGGTGTACTGATCATAAGAGAGAAAGTTATGACTTCTGTGAAGAAGGCACAATTAAACCATATGGTCATTTATCTTCTGAACAGATTAAAGTACGTTTGGGGAGGAATCCATGGGCCCAAACTGAGTAGATAGATTTCTTCTCCAAAATTATTTAAAGAAAGGAATTTTTAGTGCAGCCTTTAATAAGTGGTATTTTAGGGCTAGATTCCACTGGAAGACTTCCCCAGGCTTCTGGAAAATCCCACTTAGCTGTCCATTGCCTATGGGATATTTCTAATAGCTGTATGGTTATATTACAGGACAGGTAGGAGAAAGGGAAAGGGGGGAAGGCAGCAGTACAAGAAGCCAAATGGACTTTCTCTGAACTTTAGGCTACCATGAATAGAGATTAAAGCTCATGAATAGACACAGAAATGCCTTTTTTCAATCCAAGTTTGTCTTTTACCCCTCTGCTAATGTTCTGCTCTTCCAGCCTTGTGCCAACACCCGTAAAACTTCCAGAATACTTGGGATGGCCAACAGTTTTGAAATAAACCTTTCTGTAGGGTTTAAATAGTGTGTAATGAGGAGGATGGAGTTCTTCTGTATACAGCATTGCAAAGAGTACCTGTGGTGTTTCCAAAATTGTTTACCAGCAGTATCCCACAGCCAGCTCTTCCTGCCTTCCTCCTTCTCCTGCCTTTCAAGCAAAAGCTAGAAGTTAACAAAGGTACAGCTGTCTGATATGTGGATGAGGCTGATAGAAAATGTTGAATTTTGTAAAGCGTTTTGATTAATAAAAGTTACTGTCAATATGAAATTGGTTTAAAAACTGGCTAAGTGGCAGGAAAAGAGTCCTTTTGATTGATTCCAGTGAGTATTTGCACTAATCCTGATACTATGGAGTGCTTTCATCATTGTTGCAGAAGTAAACAAAAAAAGCTGTTACTGATAGTAATTGCCAGCAGAATAGTAAATAATAATGGAGTTCTCACAACTTTCTCTGTAGGCACATTCAGACACACTGTGTCTTTAATACAGCGAAAGGCAAAGTTGTATGCCAAAGAACAGGGAATGCAAGCCATGCCTTATGAAAGGGGGCCTGTATCCTGGAAAGCAGCACTTCTGAGAAGTCTGTAGTGGACAGGCAACTGCACACCAGCTTCCAGTGCAATGCTGAGAGGTGATGGCACTGTGGTTTGCATCCTGGCATGTACAAAAAAAGGAACAAGAGCGGGGATACTTTTGCCTTAGTCAACAGTTTTGGTGTGGCTGATACTTAAAATAACGTATGCGATTCAGTGCTCGTACTTGTAAGGGAAAAATCTTGAAAATAGAAGATGATGTTAAACAGGGCAGCAGAAATTATTCGAGGTCTGAAGGAAATGCCCTTCAGTGCAACTTAAGCAATAGTTTGCTTCTGAAATTAATACTAAAAATGACTTGACTGATACATGAGATACAGAATTGGGAGTGGTAGTTGATGTAGCTGATGGTTGCACTGCTGTCCAGAGGGACCTTGACCGGCTTGAGGAATGAGCTGACGGGAACCTCATGAGGTTCAGGAAAAGGAAGTGCAAAGTCCTGTCTCTGTGGAGGAATAATTCCAGGTGCCAGAATGGAATGGGACAAACCTGCTGTAAAGCAGCTCTGCAGAGTGAGATGGTCCTTTCCCTCCGCTCAGCCCTGGTGAGACACATCTGATGTCTGGTTCTGGGCTCCCCATTATGAGAGGACGTGGACGTACTGAAGGGCTATGAAGGTGGTTAAGGCCTCAGAGCATCTTGTATAGAAGAGGAGGCTGAGAGAGCTGGGGCTGTTGAGCGTGGAGGTGTTTAAACAAGGATTGGAGGGAGTGAAGAAGATGGAGCCAGGCTGTTCTCAGTGGTGGCCAGTGACAAGATGAAAGGCAATGGCCACTAACTGAAATGAAGAAATTCTATTTAAACAGAAGATTATACAGCAAAGGTGATCATATGCTGGAACCTGTCCCTTAGGTTGCAGAGTTGCATTTGCTGGCCATATTAAAAACCCAGCTGAATACAGCCCTGAACATCCTGTTCTAGTTGCCTTTTCTTTGAGCAGTGGCAGATGGATTAGATGATGTCCAGAGGTGCTTTCCCACCTCAGCCACTCCCCAAAATGATTCTGGTGTTAAAGGACTTCTTAAGTTGTTGAACTTGAACACATTGAAAATTTAATATTGAAAGCTTAAACAATGCAAAATTAAAGTGGAAATTAGATTTTTTTGTTTAAGTGAGGGGAAGATAATTAGTTGATACCTTCAAGTTTTGATACAATGACTGTTCTAATTTCTCTGTAGAGTTATGCTCTGTAATTTCAAATCTGAACAGCCTTGAGGTTACCCAGTCCATCTACCTACTTTTTGGTAGGAGCAACTTTGTTTATGGTCCTTCCTGACCAAGCACAACAGATGCTTGTTCATTTCATTTTCATAACAAAGATTTTAAAATTGCATTCTTCTCCTTGGCTACACCAGCACATCAGCTAGGGTCTGTGATATGTAGGAGGTCATATTAAAAAATCAGATTCTCTTCTTTCATCAAAGAGAGGGCAGATTAGAAAGAAAAATGCAAATTGACTTCATTTTAAAATTTGAGACTTCAAGGTGCTACTAATTTTTCTGGAGAAGTCATCTCTGTATTTAGTTTAGGGAATATATAGCGGAGAAGACAAAGTAGAAGGGACAGATTGTGTCTGTTGTGGGTCAGTTTCCATACAGGTTCAAGTCCTTGCTTGACTCTATGACTGGAGATTTTCTGCTTCACAAGAGCCAAAAGGAGTATCTTTTTCAAAATATCCTATATAATCTGAGAAAGAACAGCAACTTTAACATCTTTTCCCCTAGAAATTTATTACCTGTGGTTCCCTGGAAAACCATCTGTTTTGGTTGTTGTTTTGTAAATTAGGCTGTCACATCAATTGTTTTAGCTTGTCCTGTGTATGAAAGAATTTTCCTAAATGTGAAAAAGAAAATTATTTAGTCTACCAACACTTAAGACCTGTTCCGTTCTTGTCTTTTTTTTTTTTTTTTTTTT
>VZTX01007429.1:0-26561 GCA_013400915.1 Pardalotus punctatus | reverse complement strand
TTTTTTTTTTTTTTTTTTAATTCCCTCTCTGTCAATGAGAATAAGTAAAACTTCCCATTTGAGCTAAATTTGTTGTCATTTTGCCAGCACTCTCAGGTTGTTCTGCTCTGTGGTGTGGCTGATGGATTGATAAAATACTGCCAAGGTGGAATGTGCATCACAGTGAAAGCTCAGTGGATTAGTTGTTCTTTGTGACATTACACAGCATTTAAAACATCAGGAACTTGGCTATCTCTGTGCCATTTCAGCCTTGTAAGCTGTTGCCAAACTGACCTGTGCAATAAAAGTGAATGCAGCAGCTGCCTATCTTGACGTAGGGAGGGAGGAGGCCCTCAGTTCCTAGAGTTTAGCAACCCAGGCTAGGTGAAAACTAAGTTCAGTTTGTAGTCAAAGAAATGAGCTGTGAAGAGAAGCCTTCTGATGGCAGTACCAGCTCCAGATCTAGGATGGAGAAGGCTGTCTGCCACAACTGGGGTCTTTAGGTCCCTGCTACCTGTGATTCTCTCCTGCGTTCTCTTTTCATAATCTTTTATCGATTTCTGTGACTTTCTGCTAATCTGGAGCCTCCTTTTTGGCTGCTTCTAGGAATAGCTGCTTTTGGATATGTAAACCATGTTTTCCTGTTTTTTGGGTACTTATTATTTATTCTTGTTACTCTGAGGTTTGGTGTGTGGAGGAGGTTATTGTGTTAACTGCATCAAGGTTATTTAAGGATTTTTTTTTTTCAATGCTGGTAATTTAATTTTCAAAACTATACTTAATTAATTTGCGAATGATACATTGATCTCTTGTGCAAAGTCAGCATTGTAGTTACTTGTAGGTGCAGGAATAACTTATCAAGTTTAATCTGTTTGAACAATGTTGAGTCTTCCTTAAAGTGAGCTAATAGTCTCTCAATTTACAAAATGTACAGAACTATCCTGTCTTACAGTAAATGCTTAGGACCCCATGCTATTTCTCATTGTCTGATTCTGCAAATGCAAATTGTTGCATCTGACCTGGGTCTTCTGAATGTTTTTTGTCAACTTTCACAATGACCTTTGGAAACTAGATAATATTGTAATCACCCTAAATGGATTCAAAGTCCATTTATTACTTTTGAGGAATCCTCCTGTATGCTTTTATACTTGGGTGGAACTGGGTTAAGAAAGTTCTTCAGAGTAAAGGGTTCTGCTACTTCAGCTCTGGCTTCTCATTACTAATTACATTAATTGAAAAAGTAGATAGATGTAAGAGCCATGGTACCTCAGGCAGTGGATTAAAAATATGGAGCCAAGATTGGTGTTGACTTTTTCAAAGGAAGGATTCACCTGCTTTGGGGATGTGAATACCCAACACTGATGCTCATGTGCCTCTGAGTATTTAAAGCTTCTGGTTTGTAGCTCTCTGCTGTAGTTTCTGAAGTGTTTACATACAGATCCTTTTTGTCATTAATTTTTGAAAGAATGTATAAGTTTGTTGATTCCCTATGAATCACCTCTCAGAGAGTCAAATGATGCAGTCCCTTGGCACTGCTCTGGTATAACTTGGTATGAGTATTTTGTATGGAGTACAGGAAGGTTTGGGGTGCCAGGGGGGGAAATCTTGAACCACAGACTTGTGCAGACATGAAAACTTGCACTCCAGAATCTTCATTTTTGAAATTCCCCAGATGTAGTCCTTTCTTGTAGGTATCCTGTATCCAAGGAAAACAAAGCTCAAGATGCTGTGGCTTAGGCTGGCAATTTAGTGAGTGAACTTTGTGATGCAAGCCCAATCTTGCACATTACAGAGCACCTACACTGAGATAGCACTGGCACTCTGTAAGTGCTCCTCTTTCTCCTCACTCTTCACTTTGTATATATCCATTCTTATTAATTACATCTTCCTGGAGAGGTTTGACTATATTCTGTATGTTCTGTACGTGAGGAAAAACACTTTTCCTGATTCCTATGTTAATATATGTGCCCAGTATGCTGCTACTGCAATTTTTAACCTGTTTATCTAATACTTCATGGCATTTACTGGAATTTCCTACAAGGAAGTTCATCCCATTATATTCTCCAGCTCTCAGTGTCCTTCCTCCCCCAGTCTTGGGGCTTGTTTGTTTAATAGACAATTTGGCAGACAACTGACAGTGTTTGAAAGTTTTTCTTTTTTAAGTAGCTGTGCTAATTTCCACACATGGAGTGGAAGCCACTCAGTGGAACAAATCCAATCACAATCTTATTTTGAAGCTAATGACTTTTAAAAAAGAGTACTTAAAAAAATCGTCCTTAAATACAAAATAATCTCTAGGATGTATTTTGAGACTGACTGCTTTGCAACGGTTTTTCTTTGGGATCAACCTTAAAATGATACAGAAGATTTCTTTCCCTTGGTTCAGTTCAACTTTATCCTTGCTGGTCAGGAGGCTGAAAGTCTCCTGAGGGGCTGAAACACTGGAAGGAACTCTGCAGCCTCATGGGGACGTCGTGCTTTATCGTACACCATGAATTTAACTATAATTTTCTTCTTTGGCTTGCTTTGGTCTCAGTGGCTAACATGAAAAGTGGACCTGTGTTGGTGTAATTGTTACATCTAAATGCAATACAAAGAAATTACACCAAGAAAGTCTCTTACATAGCTGGTGTGCTGTCACATCCTGTCCCCTCTCTCTTCGTGTCCCATCACGTTCCCCATCCTCCCACCTGCTTGCCATCAGTTTGCAAGTTCAGCATCAGGCCTTTTATGACAGTCTTGTTTTCTTCGAAGGATGTGCGTGGTGAGAAATCACTGATGCTAACCACAGCTGAAAATCCCTGAGCTCTGCTCCAGAGGCAGCAGCCTTGCTGAGGGACTGTCTTTGGGAATGGGGATGGGCAAATGGGCTGCTGGCTGTGACACCAGCTTGTAGGGCGAGGCTGGTGTTAGAGCCTGCTAGGGGCAGGGCTGGCCTTACCACCATGCCCATGCCATGCTTCCCAGGGAAGGAGAGGGAAAGTGTCCTGCTGCATCCAGGCACCCCCAAAAACCTGCGGGCAGGATTGCACCCAGCAGATGCTGCTTGGTCTGTGTTTCTGCACGTGAGTGTTGGCTGTTTGTCATGTTTTCCAGAAGTTTTGTCTCCAGAGCTTCCACCTTAACCAGGCAGGTGCAGCTCAGGCTCTGGCAGCTCTTGGGATGAGAGAGTTGCATGGAGGCGTTTCAGGACTGCCCAGAGACACACACACACTCCTCACCTTGGGCAGTTTAGCAGTTGCAGTGAAAACTGGGTGCAGTTTCCTGAAAACAACTTTTCATATTTCAACATGAAGTAGTAACTGGAGCTTTCAACCTTAGTACAGTGCAAAGCCATTGCTTCCAGTAAGAAGTAATTGTTTCGTATTTGGTGGAAAAAATTGCAATAAGAAAGATTTCAGATGATTCATTTCCTATGCAGCATAGGTGTAATTCTCTTGGTTTGAGGCCAGAAACGTGGCTTGTGCTTTGGTTTAGGTCTTGCACAACCGTTGTAATGCCCTTCCTCTTTTATTGCAAAGAAAATGTGTAGTACTGCAGCAGAGTAGGAAAACAAGATAAGCTGCACATTTTGCCAGTATCTACTATACTGAGTGCAAGACTGGTGCGGGGTGGGCTGATCCCATGGCATTCCAGTAGACTATGAGCAGAAAATGGAGCGATGTCAAACAGGGTTATCCACTTACCTTGGTGTCAGAATGATGTTGGTGTTGGTAACTACAAGATAATCTGACCAGAAGGCAAGTCAGGTCACATGAGATATCAGGATGAAAATCAAAGGTAATTAGCACGTTAAGATTATAATCCTGCTTCAGTAAAAGTGACCTGCTGTATAGGTGTAGGGAGAAACCACCATTTTTCATTGCTGTTTCAGTACTTCCTTGATTTGGTTCAAGCCACTGTGTTTCATTTAAAAGTGGTTGAAAATGTTCTGTTCAGCCAGGCTGGAGATGAGAGGGTGAAGTGCCTCATTGGGGGGGCATCGATGCACAGCACCACTAACAAGGGAGCGAGCTACCCATGCTCAGATTGCTGAGCATGCCTGAAAGCTGATGTATTCCTTTCAGTGGGTGTTAAAAATGGCTTTGTGGGATGTTCTGCAGCAACGACTGGGAGGCACTCATGGCACTTGCATTGCTTCTTCCTGCACATTCATCCTGAGAAGGGAAAGCCGTCGCTCAGTCCCTCTGCCTTGGCTCCTACTTTCAAACAAGAATTTGCCGCTGAAATTTGGCCACCCACATTTTAACTTTTTGGAGCTAAATAAAAGCCGTAGGGTTTCATCTTTAAGTGCTTACAGTTCATGGCTTCCTTGACTCTTGGATACTTCTGAGGGCATCATGAAAATGGAAAATTGATAGAAATAGGATGGTTTAATTGGGCCTTGAAAGAAACTTCACCAGAGTAACAGATCAGCCTTCAGCCCTCAGTGTCAAATGCCTATTGGGGAGGGGCTGCATATGATCAGAATGTCATTTAATTTGGTAATTGTGAGGTGCCTCTTATTGAATTATAAACCAAGTTAAGATATCCAAAAGGGATTTTCTTTTAATATTCATCTACCTTAAAAACAAACAATTTGACTGTAACTGAATTAATAATTTCAATAGAAGAGCTAGAGAAGAATTTTCCTCAGTCAAAACTATAATAAGCTGAAAAATAAGGTGATAACTTAGGAAACAGGACTTGCTATAATAGAAAGTACTTTTGGTCCTTTTTTAAAATAGTTGCTGTTTTATGAGAAGAACATTTGGGGCTTTTGTGTTGGATTAGATTGACCAGGATGATTTCTGTAAGCTGTGTTTTCATTTGCTTTAAAATGATTCTTTAAATTTTACTTTAAATACAAGCTGCTTGTCACTCAACTAATAGTCCTGATGAATAAGTAGTTCTTATTTCAGACTCCTTTTCTGCCTTGTGTTAATTTTGCAATGTATTCCATTTTCAAGGCACTATTTTTATATATCTTTTTGTATTCTTTTACCTCAGTCTTATGAATGGCTATGAGTAAAACTGAATTTTGAGGTCATGTTTTCATTAAAAATGCCATTCCTGGTCTTGTCCCTCTTGTTCCTCTGTATGGGAATGCCTAGTTTTGATAGAGAAGTAATATTTTTAAGAGGAGTTGAGAGGACTTTTAGAACTTTCCTTTTAAGGACATACTTTGTCTTTTACATGCAAATAGTTTAATTCCTAACTATTTCTTTATCTTCCTATTCTATCCTTAAACCTCCTTTTAAATGTTTTACACTGTCAGAGTTAACTACTAAAACCAAGGATAGTATGGTACAAATTATTGGTATCTGTGTGTAGACCACTGGGGTAAACATTTGTTCATGGAAGATGGAAGTCTCTCTCCCTTCCAGGAGTTCAAACTGCAAATTTATTTCTGTTGGGCAATGAGGAGGTGGGTATGAAATGAGTAGTCAGTAGGAGTTTAAAGGCAGGAGCTCTGATACTCCTCTTGAATCTTTTTGCTGACCTTGGGTGTTTCCTTGCTTGTGAGCTGACCAGCAGAGCTGAGCCCCTTCCTTGCTGAGAGCTCCTCTTCCTATTTTCCAGTCTTCCCGAATGTTTGCCGTGCCCTCATCTGGGTGCAGCCCTCTGGCAGGCACTCAGGGCTCTCCACATACCAGGGTTTGTTCATTCCAGTGTGTTCTAAGTGCTCAGCCTGTATCCCTTCATTCGGTGGAAACATTTCCTTAGTGCATGAATATTTCTCTGCATTCACCTCAAGGTGTCTATTTTCCTTTGCTTCCTCTCTAGTATTCCTTCCTCATCAAGCTCCAGTTTAAATTACCCTTTCATGTAATAGATTTGCTTTCTTCTTTGCTGCTCCTGACCTCTGGAACAACTTTCTAGAGTTCATGTCTCCAGAACCTCTGCTTTTAAATTGTATTTTTAAGTGACTGCTTAATTTAGAAAATGAAAGAAAGGCTGTGCACAGTGTGTGGGGATTGGTAAAGAGCCTATACCATGGCTTCCTTGCTGCAGTCAAAATTTATCTGTGCTCCCTGGAAAGGCGTGCATTCCCTCCCCAGTAATATCAGCATTGTGGTGACATACAGAAAAGCTTCCATTTTATCTGCCCCTAGCAATTGTAGTATCTTCTAGAGACTACGCCAGGCTTAGTCATCATCCCTTGCTTAACTTGCCCATCTTACTCCTTGCTCTGAGACACCCACTGCTGAGCCCTAAGACACATTTCTGTGACTTGCTGCTTAATTCACCGTCAGCTGTCACTTAATATAAACAATTTATTCCTTGCCAGGCATGGTCATTTCCAATCTTCCTGTTTTTTCATCCCAGTCAATCCTAAACTGGAGTTTCTTTTCAGCTCCTCATCCCATTGTCTTTTGGAACAAGTTTTTATCTTCTGTCCCCATCTCAGCAGGCTTGTCCCAGGTTACTTTCATTCTCATTCTGAGGTCAGCTTTTGTCCTTTTGTATTTAAATCAGACTGCTGCTCCTCTAATACACCTTTAATGCCTGTTAGGGGAGCAGGGGGCTCAGATGTGTTTTTGGGCCTGGATGGGACCTCCAAGGAGATGGGATGTGCAGGCCCAAGAGCTGTGACAGGAGTTTGAAGTGGAATTTGACTCTTCACACTTGTAATGAAAATGTACTGCCTTCATTTTTCCAAGTGTTTTTAAATTTAGGGTCTTGGGGTAATAGAATATGCCCAACTCAGATCACTCTTCTGGCAAGTTTTATGTGCTTGCTAAAGCCTAATGGGTGCATGAATATTTCAGACAAAAGGTATTCACAAGGTAGCACAGGTAATGTAAATTTTTCTCAGGTCTGTCTCTTGCAAACAGTGCAACTAACTTGCATCCAGCAATAAAGCCAGGAGGTACATCTAGCAGGAAAAAATCTTACTGTGCATAGTTTGGCAAGGTTATTCTCCATGCTTTTATCACTGGAAATAATTAGAGGGTATTTTACTGCTTCTTCCCTCAAACTTAAAAATGTAATTCTCATAGAAAGTAAGGCTTTGGTTAGATATGATGCAGTCCTCAAAAACTGATGTTGTCTNGGGCACTGTGTTCTGCTCTCTTGACAAAACCCTGTCCTGACTCTTACCTGATGCTTAGCACTTGTCTGTTACAAGGTAACACTGAATTTTTTTCTTTATTTCTAATTGCTACCAGTTTCTTTCCCCAAGAGCTGAAGTTGATTGCTGTGTGACATGACAGTGAAGCTGCTCAAATGTCAGTCTGATGTCCCAAGGGGCATGGGTGGGTGTCACACCGCTTCTGCTCAGCAGCTCTCAGTGCAGGCTCATCACCCACAAGCGATTACCCAGCAGAAAAATCACTTCTGTTTCGGAGCAGGACTAAGTTACTGCTGGTAGGGACCTCTTGAACCAGCTTTCGGTGGGGGCTGATGAGGACATATCAATCAGGTACTGCCTGCACCAGGGGAGCAGGGAGAGAGCAGGCATGGAGGCAGGATGCAGAAGAGGTGGTGTCAGCAACCTGATAGACCCATGAAGTCAAACCAGCCCATTAAAGGGAATGGGCTATAAGTTCCCATTTGCACCTTTTCTACCTCTTTTTTTCAATTAATACATACTGCATTTGCTCCTTTTTCTTCTCTTCTACAAGCATAACCTGCCTCCAACCTCTTCTTAAAAGTTAATCCATGAGACTGAGTATTGAATTGCATCAGGTCCTGTCTACTTGAAAGTACTTAGCCTATCCTAGGAGTCTTTAAACTATTTTCCTCTAGAGACAAGTGTTCTTACAAAAGACATTCTTGTGGGTTTGCCTCTGATGTTAATTGTGGTAGCTATCTGGGTTTCTTTTCTTTTTTTAAAAAAGGGATTGAAGCTAAAAGGGTGAAACTACATAGGACTCAAGGTGCCACCAGTGTTTAGCGTTCTGCACTGAACAATGGATCTATAGTTGTATCTGTATCGGGGATTGCTCACAGCATTGGGAGAGAAGTTAAAACGGTTGATGCCACAATTTTTATGCCTTGACCAAGGGGTTAGGTAGGTGTCTGGTTCAGCTCCATGGGTTGCTTTCATGTTACTTTTATGTCTCTTGCTGGAATGTATCAGTTCATGGCTTTACTTGTCTCATTGCTCTAGGTATTTTGTGCTCCTTTCACAGTCCCCCTGTGGACTCTGACTTCCATTTATTGCACTCAGATTTCATGTCACTGGGAAGTTTTTAATCCCCATGCTTCCTAACTCTTCCTGTCATTGGGATGCTTTGTGCTGGTCTCCTTTGGCTTTTTACTTCCTAGCAGGTCCCACATACTGTGTCAGATAGTTGTGTGTGCTACGATTGATCGAATAATGCAGTAAGGACAAATAATAGTAATTTGTACAAATAGTGCAAATAATGAATAGAGTGCTATAGCAAAAATAAGTGACACGTATAAAGATGTATTTTTAAAAGGCTCACTGATTCTGCTGATCACAGATCTTGAGATTTCTGAAGAGAAGCCAGATATTGGAAGGCACTGTGGATAATTTTGGAGATGGGAGAGAGAAACTGTGAGTCACCCAGGATCTCTAGTGCAAACAAAACAGCACTAGAAAATCTTTAGTCTGTAATTCGTGAAAGAATAAATTGAGAGAATACACCACTTCAGTCCTGCATCTTATCAGTTATGAAGTTTGTAAAACAGGAAGGGGAAGCGAGCACTTGCTGAGTGACATGTAACATCTGGCCTGAAATTAAACATTCGTCAGGATTTGTTAAAATTGCCTGTCAGTAACTGGGATCTTTTAAACTCCACTAAAATATTTTGCTCTATATCTCTCTCAGGTTTTCTGTATACTTTGTACCCTAAAACCCAACTATCTTGTAGAGCTCTCTCTGTCACACAGTATTTTTTTCACTAGCCCTATGCTGTCTGTAGGTGCAGGATGCTGGTGAGCTTGACAAGAGCTTGTTGTTTGCAACAGCCCCAGCGCAAGCAGGCAGGCTTGTGCTGCTCTGTGCAGCGAAAGGATGCTGTCTGTGTTCTCTCTGATTATTTGAAGTTATGGGATAAACTTATATAAGTCTTTAACCACAAAAGCAGAGGCAAAATACTGTTGTTTGTGTCTTGCAAACAAGTTGAGACAAAAAGTTTTGATGTATAATCCAAACCTAAGTTTCTCTTCTGATGGAGAGAGCTGCAAATCTCTGGATTTTACGTTTTAAGCATTGCCCCTCCTTCTTACACCTGGTTTTGAGATTCTCTTTTATCTTTAATTGTATGCCTTTGGCCTAGTCTTCCCACACCCTGAATTGTTCCCTTTTCACCCCTCCTTCCTTTGCTCTAACAGTTCTCAGAGGGGAAAAACGCTTACATAAAAAAGTGTGAAATGTATTTCTCCCTCTGGAGTAGCTATAATCTTAATTTTATCCAATTATGTTGGCTAAACATATGAGGTGGATGCTTTTAAGAGTTGACCTTTTAGAAATCTTTGTCCTTGGATTACAGAGCTGAAGGGAGCCAGAGGTATTTCATGCCATTAGAAGCTGCCACCAGTGGTGTGCTGGGAGTGTGGTACCTGTGTGGGTTAGAAGGATCCAGTTCAGTTTTGTTCTGTCACCAATGAATTTTGTGCCCCTTCACACAAAATGTGGAGAAGAGTGGCTTGAGTGCTCTGCATGTGCTGTTACACCATGGGCTTGTTTGAGTTTCATGTGCTTTAACTTGCCTTTTAATAAGTTTGAGGTTTGCAAGCAGAGTCTAATAGAAATACGTTAGTTAGCTATCCATAAATAAATGCATATAAATTCATTTATTTAGAGCCTTCTGTTGGTCACAGACGCAAAGTAAAGTGCATAAGACAAATCCACAGTACAGAAATACCTGTCTACAACTCCACAGCAGAATGTATTGTTTTGTCTTGGTTCACTGAGGAGCAAAACATTATCCAGCCCTTTGGGGTGAATCTTAAAAAACAAGCAAACAAAGTACTCTGAATTACTCTGCCTAAGTGAATAAACAACATTCTTCAGAAACAGTTATTTGCCTAAACTTGATTAGACATAAAACTTCTTTTTTGTTCTTTTTCCTGTGTCTTCCAGGTAGTGTGTTTTCTATTGTTAGGATAACAAGTATCCCCAGATTTAATTTCAGTAACCTGAGTGGCAGGGAAGGGTATAGAATTGTTTCCAAAGATAGTATATTGTGTTTCTGTCTAGGAACAGAATTCATATTGGTGGTGGTTTTCATCTCAGTTTGTCTCTGTGTTGCATCATTTAACAGTTTCATTCACTATTTTTGTTATTCAAGATGTACACAGCTTTCCTTTGAGCTGAATGCAACATTTAGCTGATTTTCAGGCATCTTCCTTCTAATACTACTATTGCTCCACTTTGCTTTTATGTAGGCAGCACATGTGCTAGTTAATGTGAAATGAATGTAATGGTTGTGCTTTCAATGAGGACAAGTTTTTGAGAGGCAGAGGAGAAGACTTGTCCAGTGCTGCTCTTGATGTCATGTCTTGTATTTCACTGATGGAAAGTTCATAATAGTGGAAATTATTGGTCCTCTGAAAGCTATCTTTTCAAATAGTGAAGGGAAAAACTTAACTTGCACTAACACTCTCTTGCACAAACTGAGATGGATATAAAGAGTTTTTCAAAAGAAATGCAGCTTTGTGGGTTCATACATGTAGGTGCTTGAGAGGCTGACTGTCTTTGTTTTTTCTTAAATGAAATGTTCTCAAGTGAGGGCTGAAGTCTTTCATACCTATTCAAGAAAGTCCAGACTAGACTGAAATACACTATGCAATTGTCACTCTGCTTTTTAAATCTAAAAAAAATTACTGAATTTTCAAAAAAAAAAAACCGCATCAGCCTGGCCTTTGAGTGACATAATTAAGTCTGCCTTAGGATTCCAGTAAATATTTGGATTCCGTTGTGATGCATGTGGGCTATGAAACTGTACTGATACCTTGCTGTGAAAAGTTCACTGCCCTCTGCCTTTTCTATAGTCCCAATGCTGTGTTTGATAAAGTGAAATACACTTCTTAACAATCCATCAATTAAAAAAAAAAAAAAATCTTTTTTTTAACAGGCAAAACGAAGGCTGGAGCTAGGAGAAAGTGGCCACCAGTATCTTGCGGAAGGACTAAAGACTCCAAAAGGGAAAGGAAGAGCTGCAACAAGAAGTCCAGACAGTCCAAAAAGTAAGGGAACTTGCAACGTGCTGTCATCAGTCTTCGTGACCTACCAGGGGATGCTGCAGAGGTGCTGAGAGGCTGCAGGGGCTCCTGGCTGCCAGCTGTGTACCTCTGGCTGCTGGGCAGCCTGCATCCTCTCTGCCCAGGGTCTCCCCTTCCGCCAAGGACATGATGCTGGGATGTGCTCAGAGAGGTGGATGCTGAGGAATGAGGGTGGTGTGATGGGATCAAACGCACAGTTATTAGGAGAAGCTCATCAGGCCAGCCTCCTCCTTCCCTGCTGGCATTACAGCAGCTGGCTGCCAGGGCTTCTTCCACTGGGCAGGGATTTGCAAAGTGTGGTAGCTGCGCCTCAGCAGCGCTGCACAGTAAATGCTCTTTGTGGGATCTGAGCTGCCTTCTCTCCCTGCAGTGTGACTCTGGATGATTACTGCCACTGCCTAATTGCTCTGAGTACTAATTTTTGCACATCTGCATTGCCTTGGGCAGTGGGCTTCTTGCAACAGGAGCTGGGGGCTGTAGCCTTGCTATCTTACTTGGGGGATTTCAGCAGGAGAGTTGGGCTGGCAGAGGGATCCAGATGGGGCAAGGAGAGGACTGGGGCAGCAGTGGTAGTGATGTCAGAGCAAGAGATGCCAAGGGGTCCCTCCTCACCAGTCTGCTGGTTTCTGTTGAGGCAGATAGGAAAAGTGAAATTAGAAATACAAACCAAAAGCATAGAAATTAAACAACCACAGTTGATTTAATTAAACTAAACTTCATTAAGCTAAATGAAGCCTATTTTAAATTGAAGTGGATTCTTGCAGAAATTCAGTACTGTTTGGTGCATAGGATGCTGCTGCAGCATTGATAAGCCCAAACTTGGTGCGTGATGAGGAGCATGTGCTATTTTAGGTGGGAGTCCAGTCACTTCTTGCCCTTATCACTCTGATCCTCTTACTCTTTTCCAAACCCCAGACAAAATCCAAGCAAACCAACCACCCCGCTCTAAATACACAAGGTCATTTAAGTGATGTGAATGAGATTTAGATGAGTTGTTGGGAAGAAATTCTTTCCTCACAGGGTGGTGAGGCACTGGAACAGGTTGCCCAGAGAAGCTGTGGATGCCTCATCCCTGGAAGTGTTTCAAGGCCAGGTTGGATGGGGCTCTGAGCAATCTGGTCTAGTGGGAGGTGTCCCTACCCATGGCAGGGAGGGTGGAACTAGATGATCTCTAAGTTCCCTTCCAACCCAAGCCTTTCTATGAATATTCTTCCATTTCCCAGAGCAGACAAGCCCTGAATCTACCCAAAGAAATACAGCTAGCTGGTTCTCTTTGCAAAGATGCAACATTTTGGTTTTCATTGAAAAGCCATTGTATTCTTCAAAATATTTCAGGGTAGTCTAAAGGTTCACTTCAGGTAGGACTTTCATTTTTCACTTTGACTTCTGCAGTTTAATGTGTGACTTGACCCTTGAAAACATGGAAGAGACCACCAGATCAGCCTAAGTTCCATCCTGCATAATACTGGAAGCAAACGAAGGGTTTGAGATGTACCAGCCCAGCAGACTTGTAATAATGGCTGGCTCATTTCCATTGACAGAAAGGCCTCGAAAATTTAGAATTAGAAATCATTCTGATCCAAGTATTTAAATTCTTCAAAGCATATCTGTTAAGTATATAGATGCTGCATTTGTGCATGGAAACTATGAATTGGTCCAAGCCATTTGGTGACTTCTAATTTAGAAGAAATGGATGCTCTCTCCCAGTTTGAACATTGTTTGGTTATGGATCAATGATGATTATAAATTGTATTTTACATCAGTCTCCTCTAATTCACTTCAGTTTTCTCAAGCTGTGGATTCTGTCACTGATGGAATCTGTCATTGTGTTCACCCACTGAAGTACACCTAAGTCCTGCTTAATTGCATATGAAACACTTATCTCACATGAGGGGAAAATCAAACCCTGATGAAAGCTGGCTATCAGCCTGATGAAGGAGAATCACTGGGGATTTTTTGGATTTGCTGCCAGGATAAATAGATACTAAAAATACTATTATGAATTCGCATACTAAAAGCCTAAGCAGAATATTGCTATATGTATCTGTTAGACTACGGGGAATATTTGCATTTTAAAGAACATATATATTTGCTCATGTACCTGTGACTTTTGGAAAAGTACATCTTGAAATACAAATATGTAGTGTCTTAATGCAGAGGTATGAGAGATCTCTTTAGTACAAACGAAAGAAATAACTGTAATGTATATCCTTTCATTTTTGGTTGCTGCTTTCAGAACCAAAATGAGAAAAAACTGATTTAACATTCTTTTTCCTTTTCCCTTCAAGCTCCAAAATCTCCTTCAGAAAAGACTCGGTATGATACATCCCTTGGCCTTCTTACAAAGAAGTTCATTCAGTTGCTGAGCCAATCTCCTGATGGGGTCCTAGATTTGAACAGAGCAGCAGAGGTCCTCAAGGTGCAAAAAAGGAGGATTTACGATATCACCAATGTACTGGAAGGCATCCATCTCATTAAGAAAAAATCCAAAAATAATATTCAGTGGATGTAAGTATTCATTATCTTTTTCCATCCCTGCTGGCTGATTTCACTATCACAGGGCAGCAGTACTTTTCTTCTCCCACCTTCCATTCTAACACTTTGCTCCAAGCAATCATCCAAAATGCCTTCCAACAGGATAAAGTTCTATTTTTCTGTTAAGAAAAGTTTATAAAAAGCATTTGTCAGGAAAATTAGAAACCGGCATTTTGTTTGAAAACTGGATTAATTAATTTACTTCCGCAGGTGGAGTAAGTTTTTAGGTATGTGTCTCTACCTACTGCCTTCCTTGGGGTTTTTTCAGCGCATGGTTAGAAACAAGATTTTGGATGTGCTTGGAAATGTTTGACTCTTCCATCTTGGTGGCAGTTCTAAAATGTGTTGTTGTGGTGAAAATATGCTTTTCCTGGAAAGCGTAGTTTATGTTGACTTGCAATGGGTGGGTTTAGGGAGAAAGGACTAGGAACTTGATCTGCAGTATAAAATCCTGCCTCTCCCCTTAACCATGGCATAGGGTCAAATTTTACAGATGCTGAAGGTGTCTTCCTTCTCTGTGTCTGTAGGGGCTGCAGTCTGTCAGAGGATGGTGGGATGCTGGCACAGTGCCAAGGCCTCACAAAGGAGGTGACCGAACTGACTCAGGAAGAGAAGAAACTGGATGAGCTAATCCAAAGCTGCACCCTGGACCTCAAGCTGCTAACGGAGGACTCAGAGAATCAGAGATATCCTTTTTCCCAAAACCTCAAAGGTGCTCAGCCTCCTTGCTGTGCCCTGTAATACTAGGAAAATTCCTCTATGTGATGTGATAGAAAGAAAGCATCAGAAGCTTCAAGAAGTTGAAAAGGTTTTAATATAGTTTGATAGAAAAGTTACTTAAGAAGCTTGCACCTGTAATGCTTCTGGAATGTGAAAAGAAAAAAAAAACAGGAAAAGGTGATATATGAAGAAGACTGTTAACATTTGTGTTCATACAGAGTATAGCCAAGAACTTCAATGATCAGTGAGTGACAATATCCAATAGCCCTGCATTTTTTTCAAGTACTTTGAGCCTAGCACAAACCCCAGTTTCCTGTGTTCAGAAATCATATAAAGGCATGAAGAGAAAGTCTTTGATAAGGAAACAGAGTTGTGTAGTCATGACTTAATTCTTAATTTCTTTATTTTACTTTTAACTGATATGTATAAATTACAGGCACAGAGAGGAAAATAAAATTTGGCCTCGGTCTGAAACTTGCAACAAATTTTCAGATTCATCTGGTTAGAGAATGTATAATAGAATATCATAGATAAAGGTTGTATGAGCTCTCAAAATACCTTGGACTGAATTATTTAATGTAATAGGAATACTAAATTACATAAGGTTCATATGACTTGCTTTGGCTGTTAATGCCCTTTATAATTAACCAGTAGTCATTTTCCTTGGATTTCCCCACCTATTAGTAACACAAGAAAGCATTTTATTAAATGCTGATGTGAAAACTTATTACTGTATATAATGTCATGTTTAAATACCATCTAATAAAATGGATTTATTCTCTGTTCTGAAGGATAGGAAATAACTAAGGGGGTACCAGTAAAAAAGTACATGGACTATGTGAACATTGTCTTTTGACTGGATTTCATAGACATTTTGATGTAAACAGAGATCACCAAGTGGCATGGGGAGTAGGATCAGCATTGCCTTCAGCTGAGAGCCTGATCCATGAAGAGACATAAGCAAGGCAAAACTGAACATGGCAATTCTCAATTTTTGTAGTACTGAATCCTGTGGGGATGAACTCTGCCTTTGCAAACCTTACTTAATGAGTGGTAGAATCCTTCGTAAAAGCCATTTGGGTGAAAGATGACCTGTCACTTTGCCTCTTGACCTGTTTGCTCCAAGATAGATGGAAGATGTATTGGTGGTTTGAGCTTGGGCAGTCTGTCTTGCTGTACTGCTCAGTAGCAGCACACATTCACACCACCAAAAAGTATAAGTCAGGTTTTTTATTTCTCTGGCATTTTTATTTCTCTTATGCCAGGTATCTCACAGATGACAAAACTAAAGAGCTGGAACCACGTGCATGTGATCATGGCTGTTTCACAGTTCTTTTCACAGCCAAAAGCACTTTGACACCCCAGTTACATGGATCAGAACGTGAGGCTTCACCATGTACTAACTCCCAAAACACTGTCATTTTGACAAATACATGTTGAACAGCAAAATACTCATATTTGTTCTATGCTTATGCAGAAGTTGACCTTCTGCACTCTAGAGGTTTAAAGCAGCTGCTTAAACAGGCTTTAAAAACGATTTTATAAAATATAAATTAATATATAAATATATGAATGTTGCATAAATGTTTATATGTTTATATATACTTTATATATGTTGTATGTATTATATATTTATGTTTGCAAAGCCTCTCAAATTTAAACTGAAATTATGGGTTTTGTCAGCCTGGAGAAGACTCTAGGGAGACCCTAAAGCACCTTCTATTACTGAAAGGGGCCTGTGGGAGAGCTGGGGACAGAGTTTTTATAAGGACATGTAGTGAGAGGACAAGGGGGAATGGCTTTAAACTAGAAAGAAGGTGGGTTTAGATGAAATATTAGACAGAAATCCTTTACTGTGAGGGTGGTAAGACATTGGGTCAGGTTGTCCAGAGAAGCTGTGGATGTCCCATCCCTGGAATTGTTCCAGGCCAGGTTGGATGGGGGCCTGGGCAACCTGGTCTAGTGGAAGGTGTCCCTGCCCATGGCAGAGGGGTTGGAACTAAATGATCTTTAAGGTCTTTTCCAGCCCAGACCATTCTATGGTTCAGTGATACTGCACTGAATGCACTTCTATAGCATGCATCCATTAAATTCCTATACACTTTTTCAGTGATTTTCAGCTCTCTGCATTCTGATAGCAAGTGCATAAAAAGTTTTGCTTCATGGAGTCTGTGAGTAATTTCAGGTTGTTGAACCTTAGCTTTTGTATTTTCCCGCATATAGAGGAGGAGAGAAGCACTCAGCACAGAGAATCCCTTTTGTTCACTGAGTAGTGGCCCCAGCTGTTACATCAAAGGGAATTTCTCACAGGGCTTCATGGCAATCACAGTGTAGATAGCAGAAAACCTTGGGCTAAGAGCTATGTAGCCATGAGAAAATGGAAAAATAATTAAAAGACTTCTGCCCCTTCTAACAGTCTGGATGTATTGTAACCTGGGTTGGAGAATTCCTTAACAGTGATTACATTAGCTTATGTGACGTACCAAGACATTCGAAAAATTAGTGGCCTTAAAGACCAAACTGTTATAGTTGTGAAAGCTCCTCCAGAAACAAGACTTGAAGTGCCTGACCCAGTGGAGGTAAGGAGAACCTGCAATTTCTGCCAGGTTATATATCATTTTTCTACAGATGCAGCAAGTGTCTCCTGAATTTTACTGTGGTATGTGCCCAGGTGCACAGTCCTATATTCTTACAAATTCTAGGGATGTTTCTTTAGAAAGGGGAAAACTTTAAAAATCAATTTACACAGAACAATCATTAATTGTTCCTCTTCACTCACTTTCAAATTGCTTCAGAGTAATCCACACTATTTACAGATATTTTCTTTTGCCATACTTATATAAAGAAAAGCTGGTTTTTGACACTTGAAATTTCCTTGGTTTGTAACAACATAAAATCTTTCTCAAGAAATTCAGCTTTGTTATTTTAGTTAAAAAGTTAATGGATAACTCAATGCCTTTAGCATCTTGACAACTCATATAACTGATACCCTAATTTATTGAAACATATGTTTTCACGTAGGAATTTCTTTTCTGAAGTATGTCAGTTATTGTAGAAATTTGTGTTTTACTCCTAGAACATATCCTTGCCCTTCCTTCTTCCATCATTTTTGCTTCATTGGCACTTATTTCAATTGTCACTTGTGAAGACAGACTCAAGTATGTTGAGCAAATGGGAATAATTGACACAAACCACTGGTTTAGAGATTCAAAAAATGTACATAATTCCTTCACTCAAGGAGCAACTAGAGATGGGACTCACCCCACAAACACTGCTATGTTCTGTTCATATCTGTGTATTAATCCTTCATCCCAACGCTGGGCCAGTGAGCTCAGCGATTTCTGCTGCCCTGTAGCCAGGAACAGACTCTGGATTCCTTGTCACTTTTTTTCCTAAGATTATTCTGCACTTGCTTAGGCCCATTATGGTTTCCATCCTTCTTTTTTTTCTTTTTTCTGCCTTTGTCCTTAATTTCCCCTTTGAACCTTGTTGCAGGTTTTGGCAGGAAGAATAAATCATTTTGCTGCAATGAGGAAAGGATATCTTTTATCAGTATACATAAATACATACTGTTACTGTTGCTTGCTTTCCAGTTTCTTTCCCTTGGGCATTATGCTTTGATTTTTAATTCAGTGAAATCAGGCAGGCAGAGGGAGATGCACACAATCATTAAAATTAGTGCTTAGACCTCCCTTATCCTCTAAACCAAATTTATTTAATTTTCAGCTTCAGGCAGTAAGGTCCTATTTCTTTCTGTCACATGCAGTTACATTTCAGTGTTCTTTCTTTGCATACCTCAGTCACTCAACAGTACCTTCCTTCTTCAACTCCTGCTCTCTCCATCTCCTTTTTTTCTAATTATCTATAGCATTGCCCTAAGTACTCTTAACTGTTTTCTCTGCCCTGGGACATCCCCATTCAGTTGCTGTTCTCTGCATTTGTAAATGCTGTCTATTATGTTACGTAACTGTCAGAACCCAAATAATATGGGGAACATTTTGTCAAAGGGCACAAAAGGAAGTATTTTAAACAAGTCTGTAAACAGGTATCTAATGCCTGTATTCATGCTTTTTAGAAAACTTAATGCTATACAGAGGAGCAGATTTATTTGTAACCAGAGTAATTTATGATTTTCCATCATAACACAAAGAGCAGCTCTGCAGGCTTTCTATGCCTAGGTCATGTTGGTTTATTGCCTCAGTGTGTGAAAGTTAAGAAAAATGTAACTTCTTCCAACAAATTAGCAGTTCCTATTTAGAACCACCATCAAAATCACTGCCTTAAGGGGGCAGAAGGACTTATTTATATAAGTTTTGGGTGAAGAAAATGGCATCTGGTTTGGGGTTTTTTTGTTATTTGGAAATGTTGCCTGATAAATAGGTGAACTTACATACAGATATTTGAGTTGAATAAGTGCTGAAGGCTTTTGGGAGAGTGGGAAAGATGTTTTGGCATATTTTTTAAAGCAGAAACATTTACACGAATGCATCCAATATTATTGTTATGAATAATAATAAAACCTGTGACTTGCATCCCACAGTTTCATTCCATTGGAATGCTCCAGGCTATTGTGGTTATAAGAAAATGTTAGGAGTTTAATCCTTTATACTTCCCTCTTTATGATATGACACACAAAATGGTGGGATTTTGAGATTTGTGCACTATAGTGGGCAAAGTTTTTATGCTCTAGTCTGCAAGATACATCAGCCAAACTTTTCACATCTCTGAAGAAAAAGGCTTGGGGTTCTTTTCAGGTTCTTGGGATTAGTAAAACTGTATTCAAACACTCAAACCCCAGTAAGAATTTACTCAGTATCATCAATATTCTGTTGTGTTCATTGGTGTAACGCCATTCTGATGTTTGTTTTGTTAGCAGAGTGCATTGATACATTTATCTAGTACTCAAGGACCTATTGAAGTTTATCTGTGCCCAGAGGAAAACGATGCCCTCAGTCCAATGAAAACCTATAGTCAGGACCACAATGGAAATATTTCCAAAACCATTTCCAAAGGTAAAATTATTTCTTTGCAATGCTAATGGCCTTTCTTCAAGCTCACATTCAAGGTTTTTAATTTTGAACTTTGGATTTCCAGCTCTTTCTCTTTGGCTTTATTTTTCTAAGAAGTGAAAAGCTAAGGTATCAAATTTTCACTATGCATTTCTGGTTTATATAGTGGGAAATATGTTTTCTTTTGCATCAAATAAATTTCCTATTTGCATGTCATACGTAACCAGAGCGTATGCAATATTGAAGAAAGAATGCAATATTGTTCCTTTTAAATTTTCGAATAGGACAGTAGCAGTAAAGATCCACCTCAACACAAGAGGCAGAAATCTCTGTGTATGGGTATATGTGAAGCTACATTGCTTCACTGGTGACATCTTGGTGCCTAGAAAGTTCTACTTTTGACAATGAACTCCACTGAAAAATGGGCATCTCACTGTGCTTGATTTATTTTCCCCTGTAGTTGTCTAAACCTTGTAAAATAACTTCTTAATAGAAAAGTCAGAGGTGATAGCAACATGATCATTCTTGAGAAGCCATTTGTAACATATCAAAAACAAGCTAGAAATTATATGGAGGCCATTTTTTTTATTGTTGAAACAATGCTTTTTGAAAGGCACTTTATGCAGTGGATGCTTTGTTTGATCTGTGTCTGATATTTCTACTGAGATTAAACGTGGCATCATTTATTTTTTTTCCTCTCCCTCCTCTCACAGAAGTGGCTTCTGCTAACTCAGGACAAGGTGACTGTTCAGTAAATATGGCAACAATCTCTCCATTGGCTTCTCCAGCCAACCTTCTACAGCAGACCGAGGACCAAATTCCCTCAAACTTTGAAGGACCATTTGTGAATTTGCTGCCTCCTCTGCTTCAGGAAGATTATTTGCTGAGCCTTGGGGATGAAGAAGGCATCAGTGACCTCTTTGATGCTTATGATTTAGAGAAACTTCCTTCACTGATGGATGAATTTATATACAGCTGATTGTCTTAAGTTCTGTCCATATCTAAACTATGTTTTTAATGGAATCAAAAAACCTGCCGTCATTCAGAGTTGTCCTCTACTTACCATAAAATAGCATTATTAAATAAACTAGGCTCCTGAACAGTGCTGATATTTTAATTGTAATATTATAAGAAACAACGGAAGGCTTTTACAGCACAGCCTTCTCCTTGACCCTGAGCTCCAGTGCCTTGCGAGTCAGCAGGTGCAAGCAGGTGACCGTAAATGTTTTGTCTTCACACTCCCCCAGTCTCTGCTTACTGTGACAAGTGGGCTTATGGAGAAGGGCTTAATGAACTGGTTTAGTCCTAAATAACAATTTTATAATAGTATTTCAGGTCGTGCCTTCTGCAGAGAATGCATGTCTTTTGAGTGTCACAACATGGATTGTACATGCAGTGAACGTAAATATGAAGTAATGCAAAAGAGTGAAATGGGATTCTTCAGCTTCTTGTGGGAATGTTTAAATTGCTGTCATAATGCTCGTTTTGAGCTGTGTATATGTCTCATTATGAGGTCAAATACTTATGTCCTTAAAAGCTTTTAATGAAAAAAAAAATACACTGTAAATGTAGTGTATATTGCAGATATTGAAAAGTATAAAGTTCTGCCACTTCTTGTAGTAATCGCAGATTTTTAAAAATGCTTGTGTGTGCGTGTGCGTATGTGTGCGCGTGTGAAAGTAGTTTTTGTTGGTTGTTTTTTTTAAACTAGAAAGAAGATGCACAGTTCAATTTTACTGCCCCCAGTGTGCATTAGAACTGGTACATGAATTTTTGTGGTACTAAGTGGGGCTTCATGTTAAGTGCCTACTAGAGATGCACTGTGGGTTTTTCCCTCTTGGAAAACACTTATGCCAAGCTTTGTTTGTTCAATATATCATATTTATCTCAGTGGGTTAGCTTCCTCTGCTTACAGCTTTTTATAATTCTCTTCGCCAGCAAAATGGAACTAATTTTTTTCCAAAGTACATAACTGTAAGTACCACATCAACTGAATTGCATTTATTTTTTGAAGATCTTTGCTAGTATAGTATAGTACCAATATTTATTTTTTGAACGTCAGAGGAATTCTAAGAAGTCTTAAATAATTTTTTTTTTCTTGAGTGTAAAATATTTTGCCATGTTCTGGGCTAAATTAATGTAATGTTGATTAGATGATGCCCGTATAATCTTTTTGTTTGCATTACTGTTGTGCTTATCTGACATACAGAAAATTAGTACTATTTGTACTGTAGTAGACTATTATGTATGCAGGTTTTCTGGTACCATTGAGTGCTGCTATGAAAGCTCACACATGAAAAGGCAAGAAGTCACAGTACTAATAAGGAAACTGTATGACTGTGTGGGTTTTGGAATATAACAAATGTATAAAGGGCAACACATAAAGAACTGTTAAACAGTGTTAAGTGTGTGTTTATATGTACAAATGTTTGCATAGATCATTCAGCAGTTGTATTTAATTTGATATATGTTCTCAACTCACACTTTAGTTATCTAGCAGTTTTGTACAATAGAATTAATTTGTAAACACTGCCAGAATATTTTCTAGCTGGTTTGTAATTTTTTAAGAGTTTTTTTAGATGTGGATCTGTAAATAAAATTGTAGTATTTAAAGTTTTTGTCTTGTGGAAGAGGAAAGTTAAAGTTGTGTGAGCATGAAGATTTGTGAGACAAAGGGGCACTTTGGCAAGGGAAGAGAAAATGAAGACTAACACAGACCATCTTGTTTTTGTACAAATTAAACACTTGTCCCAATGTGTGTGGGCAAAATACTAATCTAATTTAGCTTTGCATTGTATGCTAGTTTAAAAAAAAAAACAAAAACAAAACAAACCTCTGTAAAATACTGTAAAAAAAAAAAAACAAAAAAAAAAAAACAAAAAAAAAAAACCTTTTTTGGGNCTCTGTAAAATACTGTAAAAAAAAAAACAAAACAAAAAAACAAAACAAAAAAAGCTTTTATGGTGAGTTTTGTAAATAGATTTATTAAAGGGTGACCTGTTCTCTAGCTGTGATCTTACCACTTCAAATGGATGTAATTTGAATAAATTTTGTATGGTAATGAATCAATAAAAATGAAATTTTTTAAAGACTTTATATTTGTATATACAGCTATTTAAATTTTTCTTACTCTTGGTGCCTGTCATACTCTTTCTTGAAACCTGTTACTGTTTTCGTTATTAGTGCAAACATTCATTTGACTCCAGATAGTTTCAATCCCACTTTCTATAATGACAACAATAAATTCAGCAGGTTTTTTTAAGCCAGAGTGAAACAAGAATAAAAGACACATGTAAGACACAGCAGGTGATCGAGAGGTTGGGATAACACAAGTTTATTTATCCCCTCTCCCCTCTAATGAATTAGAAACAGACTTCTTGCAGACTTCATAGAAATTGTTACTGTAGGATGAAATCACATGAAAGCAGTTGTTGAGACTCTGCTTAATCTTCCTACTGAGAATTGTCCAGAAGTTTCCTAATAGTAGCTTTGAAAAGAACTTCTGTTTTCTTGAGTCACATCCAACAGTCCCTTGCACCAGACCTCTGTTTACAAACTTGTTCTTCCTTTCTGGTTTTGGTGCTGCACCTTTCTAGATACACAGCCATCCATAAATTGCAAAAAAACCAAAAAAACAAAACACCATGATAATACAATCACAGCAATATGGTTGATTGCTTAAATGTTGCACTTCTGAGCATGTCATTTGTGTCTTGTCAACTTCCTGCACACTAGAAGGCTGTTACTTTCTCTGTGCACCTGTACATATTCAAACAGCTGCACACAGCAGTACTGAAGGGAAGATTACAAAGGTACTCTATATTCTTAATAAATACAAAGTAGGGCGAGAGGGCTGTGTTCTCTGTTCTCCCTCTGAAGCAGAGATGACGGTAAGTATCTGCTGCACCTCCCTGGCCTGTTCTCAGTTTCGCTATTCTACAGCTGCCATAAGCACTTTTTTATTTGCCCCTAGAATCTGCTACTGATAACCAGTTTTCATGTCATTTTCCCTCTCCTTCCTTCTGCTTTCTGTATCTGCTTTGCAAACTTGCGATGTGCTGAGGTGCAGGTTAAAAAATCCAGCCAGTTAAAATACTTATTCGTCCTCCTCGGGGCTAGCATGGTGTACCTCAACATTATTCAGTGTACAAGTATTAGGTTTAAGGAGGTTTTACTGGGGCCTGTATGTGCTTCATTCCTTGCTGCCAGCAGATGGAAAAGGTTTTGGAAAAATCTGTCAAAATGGCCTGAATGATAGGCAACTATTTATTCCTTTACACACAGGAAAGGAGTTTGAAAAAAAAAAAAGGGGGGGTTCATGCCCTTGAACCTACTGTAAGAACTCATCCGCCTACAAATTACAAGAAACAAGTCACTTTCTATTCCTTTTGACTTATACCCGAAAGAATAAATTGCACCTTGGTCTTGATGCAGACGTGAACATTTTTGTTGCAGAAAGAAAGTATGAAAGATATGTAAGGTACTTTTTGTAGTGTGAAACATAGCTATATGTTTAAAAGCACCAAATTCAGTACGTCTTTTTTTCCCCCGTATGAAACAGTTAATGAGCAATGCCATTAAGTGTTCCTGGAGCAAACAATTCTCAATATTAAGTGAACCATGAGCCTGTATAGTGAAGTCAATGCAGTGATATTAACCAAAGCACAGACAAGTAGAATGCATCTCCCCATTCTGCTTTTTTGCTGAAGCAAGATCTGCCTGGCTATCACTCTACAGCTAAGTAATGATCAGAAGAATGCCTGGCCTTTATTACATCTGGGAATTTCTTTACCCACTATTTTCTTTCTAAAACTTGACAGGAAGAGTCATCTATAACAGAAAAAAGTGGATTGTTACCAATTCTGAGTGGTGCTGAATGTTCTCCTGAATTTAAAGAATACAGAAAAAAAAAATAGAATTTCTTGTATCTCTTTTAGGACTCCATTTTTTTCAGAATACCATCCCACTTATTTCCACCCAAAACTGATGGTAGTTAACAGAGAATAAGGCCATATAAAAATTGACCCCTCACCTCCCTGGCTGCTTCCCTTCCCTAAGGGTGCTAGTTGAGATGTTTTAAATTAAATAAGGGCATATCTTCTACTAACCCGAAGCTGAATTTGAGATCTGGATTTTATTTTCCCAGTAGTTTTTGTATTTTTCCAGCTACCTTCTCTGGCAAAACCTATGACTTCAGCTGGTAACCCAGCTCGAGGCTGGTGTCTTTGAGTCTCCCACCCCTGAAGAGCAGGAAGTAAGGTCTGTAGGCAACTTGGAAAGGATGTAATCTTAAGCTTTTCTTTGGACACTCAAGGACCTGGAGCATGTATGCTGCCAGCCCATAAAAGGCCAGTTCTGGAAGTTGTACTAGCAGCCACTGTCACATATAAAGTGGTTTTCCCGAGCAGATAAACTTTCTTCCTGTGATCAGGAGGTGGTAGGGAATCATCTGCTTCCTTCTGCAGTCTTCCTTCCTACCTGCAGTCTGCATGCAGCTTTATTTATTATTATGAATATGCTGCAAAGCAATTCGGGTTTGTGAGCTTCAAAAGCGCTGGGAGAGTGCCTTCCACGTTGTGGCTACATCCTAGGACTCCAGAGGGCTGTGCCGGCACAAGGGCTTCTTGACACTATGAATTCTTGGCAGCGGGACAAAGGAAAGGCTCTGCCGGATCGTGCTGGAACTGATCAGTGTGGCCTATTTCCGTCACCAGGTAAGGGACTTGGGTTATTCCTGCCTGGGAGCTGCTCTTGGAGACCACTGCCCCCCTGCAGCACCGTGCTCCCAGGACAGATGCTGCATTCAAGGACCGCATGGGAAATACTTCCAACATGGGAAACCGAAAAGAAAAAAGGAAGAGCATCGCTAACCTTATTGGGCAGCAGCTAAAATGCCGATTGGTGATATAGATACCATTCCTACTGACCTAGTAAGGGCTTCTTACACCACAGGAGAAGCTCTGAAATAGATCAACGTGGCCAGCCAGTTTTAAATATTTTCCTCCATTCTCTCCTGGGCTAAAACACCACAAAAGTAACAAATTACACATCACACAGTGTCTCACTGAGAGCATCTCTGGAAAGTACTTGTGTGCTTAAACAAAGGCCAAACAGGAAGGCAAATATATCTTAGACCGTAACAATGACTCTGTCATAAGACCAGGGTGATATTAATAGTGCTCAGTCCTGCCCAGAATGGTTTGTTCTTAAAGACTGATTGAAATGAAGTACTTCTTTCTGTCCCAGTTTTCTTCTCCAAATCTCTTCTGTTCCTTTGTTCACATTTTCTCTTTTTTTCCTCTTTTTTTTTTTTTCCTGTGAGCATTGTCAGATAAGGATTACATAAAATAAGTACTAGTTTTTAAGAAAAAGGAGAGAGAAGTGATATTCATAATTAGAAGTTGCTAAGTTTTATCTGTGAGTGGACCAACAGACCTCTTATGGAATACACTCAGGATTTTCATTCACTTTCCCTCCAGTTCCAGGGAGACTATAATGTGCTTTTTAAATAAGAAACTGATTCTAAAGGCTCCTTCTAAAGAGACAAACTTTATGTTCGAAATGCAACTAGAGGAAATGGTGACTTTTACTTTCCCGAGCTGACTACCTCAAAATGAAGTGTTAGAGATACAATATAAATAATCTTTTCAGGTTACCTGTGTGTATTAAAGCCAAAGCAATAATGTTATGCTCACTCTCTACAACACTTTGATCACAAGGACATTGTGCACTTAATCTGCTCAGAGCTTTAGCTTCAGCCATCCAAGTCCAAACAACCACTCTTGAGTTTTACTAAATATCAATCAGAAAAATTTGGAGAAAAAGTGCCAGAATCTCTAGCCATCTGATACTAAATATTTTGAGCAATATCTTTTAGACTGTTCAGCAAAGTTGCTGCATTGGATTTTGAGGAAATTAATGATTAAAAATAATAATTAAAAAAGTGCGTTGTGGCCAGAAGAGGATTGAACAGCCCATCACCCATTTGGATCACGTACATTCATAATCGCAACCGCTTTAACGGGGTACGAATTGCTGGGATTGCTACTCCCGATCAAAACAAAGCTGAGTGTCCGGGGCTCCGGGCGGCTCTCCCGCCGGGGTCCGCGCTCGGGGTGGCGAAACGCGGCCGCCGCGCC
>VZTX01007416.1:104434-128414 GCA_013400915.1 Pardalotus punctatus | reverse complement strand
CTGTCATTAGAATTGTTGCTGTTATTGTTCATTGTCTTCTTTCATTGCTGCTTCTGGTAAATTGTTCTTATCTCAGCCCCTTGTCTTTTGTGCCTCCAGTTCTTCTCTAGAGCCTGACGCAGGTGGCAGAACGGAGTGAGCAAGCAGTGCATGGTTTGGCTGTTTCAATGGGAACACTAAATTGGGGAGCACCATTCCTAAATGATTACAGCCTTATTTGGCACCTAATCAGGGGGCCATGAATGGTTGAAATAACAGATCTGCCTAAAGCAGTTAGAAACAAATTTTATCTAAGCATTTGTTGTATCAGGTATGGAGTCCCTGGTCACATTGTTCCTTGGTATGTTCACGTGCTTGTAGTACTTAGCCTGTATGTCTGTATGTCTTCATATGTGCAATATGTGCTCCTTGTGATGATATTTTTCAGAACAGGGAGAAGGACCGGGATTGCTTTGTTGCTCTACTTGTGATATCAGTTTATTACGTTGTAACATGGAGGGCAATGAAAGTCATTTGGAATGAGTCTTCAGTGATGTTCTCCTGCCCTCACTTCTAGCACTGCATGTGGGAGTCCATTCATTCATTACACCCAGTCTGGGAGGGAGAGAGTGGAGGATGATTTTCCCCTGCTTTTCACCCCCTTTTTCTTCTTCAGCCCTGTTGTAACAGCCTTTGAGAATTTTGACTTTCCTATGTATGTTAAGGAAGGAATGTTCTTACTGCTACCAGTTCTCCTCAGTGTCATCCACACCACATTTAGAGTTACAGACCTGAGAATCTGGAGTCCAGAAAATGACTTTAGGTGACTCAGAATAGCCTCAGGGCCCTAGCCATGCCCCATTGTGGCTATTGAAAAAATTAACCCTGTCCTGGCCAGAAACAGGGCACAGTCCAGCAGTATGTTTTAATAGTACAGTAGATCTGTAATGAGTATGGCAGTTGCTCAAGTGGAAAGGAATAGGCTAGCCTTTTCTCCATCCCATAAATAAATGAGTAGAAAAGTTCAGGAACTAAGTAGTATGTGTTTGTCCAGTTTGGTAAAGGTAAACTTTAAATTTTTCACGTAGACTATAGCTATTACATACTAATTGGTAGAAGACCTGGTAAATTTTGAAATCCATGTCCATTTAGTTATTTAAATTGTGATATATTGTGAACAACCCATGTTTCTGTACAGCTCCTAGACATTCACAGACAGCAGGTGATTGCTAGTGAGCTGTAAAGTAAGGTGTTATGCATCTTTGTTTTAAACAAGATGGAAGATGGCAAACACGTCATCACTTTTTTTTTTTTTTTAATCTGTAAATTAGTAAAAAATGAGTAGAGTAGCCTGTCTTGGTGGAGGACTGATCAGNTCACCTCCCCAGCCATGTTTTAAAAACATAGGAATTTAGAAGTGAAAATTGGGACAAAAATGCCCTATGACCCAATATTACTGAGATGAAAAGCAAAAAAAAAAAAACAAACCACCATCCTTTTATCAAGAAGACAAATGGATTTTAACACATCATGTAGTAGATATCAGTTTAAAGATTTAAGACCTGGTGATAAACAGATATTTGCACTATCTTTCCTGAAAAAGAACAGGATAAATTTGAAAACTGTCAAGTGCAATGTTTACCTGCATTGTTTTAGATATTCATTAAGAAGAAATAAATTAATGCAAACATTAATGAAACATTCATGTAAGAGTTCTGTGGTCAAAACTTGAAACTGATACCAGTTTCAGAGAGATCAAATGGGTCTGTCTGCATGGAGGAGCAACAATTTTCCATCAAAACTCAACTACAAACAAGGAATGTGCAAGAAGTGGAAGCCTAGAAGACAGGTAACCTGGAAGGAACACAAAGACACTGTTGAAGGATGCAGAGACAGTAGGAAAGCCAAAACCCATCTGGAATTGTATCTGGAAGGGGATGTTGAACAACAACACAGAATCATATAGTAGTTTGGGTTGGAAGGGACATTAAAGACCCTTAAAACTACTTCCAACTCCCTACCACAGGCAGGGACAGCTTGCACTAGAAAGACTTCTATAAGGATATAGGAAATAAAAGGAAGACTAGCAGAAATGTGAACTTGCTGCTGAATGGGGAAGGGACTTCCTGGTGACGGAGAGCATAGGAGATGTTAAGGTATGCCAGTATTTACTAGGGAGAGTAGCCTTCAGCAGGCCCCAGAGATCAGGTAGAAAGTCTTGAGTGAAGAAGACATTCCCAGTTGGGTTAGAAAATAGTTTAAGTTTAGAGCCCTGCCATACGCACAAGTGCAGAGGGAGCTGGCTCATATCATTGATACGCTACTCCTAATAGTTTCTCAATGATCATGGCAACTGGGAAGGATGCCTGAAGGTGGCAATTCTGTGTTCAGGAAGGATGACTAGGAAGAGGCCACTCAGATCTCAGCTCGAAGCTTGGGAAAGTGGTGGATCAGCTCTCTGGGGAATCATTTCTAGGCATGTGTACAACAAAAAGGTGCCCAGAAGCAATGAGAGTGTGTTCACCAAAAGGAAGCCTGGTTTGAACAACTGATAATTTTCTAGCAGGAAGTGACAGGCTGGCTAGATGAGAGTAGATAACCAGTAGATATTGTCTGCCTTGACAGCAGGAAGGCTATTGGCACTGTCTCCCAAAAGATCATCATAGAGAAGCTGAGGAAGTATGGGCTGGATGAGCAGGCTGCGACGTGGATTAAAAACTGGCTGAATCACTGGCACCAAAGGGTATTAAGCGGTGGCATAAAGTTCTCAATGGTATACCTCAGGCTCAACATAGGGTCTAGTCCCATTTCATATCTTCAGTAATACTTAGGGTGTTGGGTCATTGTGCCCTCAGCAAGTTTCCTGGTAGTACAAAACAGGGAGTGACTCATATGTCAGCAGGTTGTGCTGCCATTCAGAGGGAATTCAGAAGGTGGCAGAAAAGGGCCAACAAGACCCTCATGTAGTTAAAAAAATGGAATTGCAGAGTCTGGTACTTGGGGAGGAGTAACCCCTTGTACCATAACATGCTGGAGGCTGGCTGTCTGGAAAAGATCTTTCCTGAGGCCCTGGGCTCAGTTGACACCAAGCTGAACAAAGATCAGCAATTTTCCCTTAACTGCAAAATTGGCTAATGATATTCTGAGCTGCATTAGGAGGAATTCTATCAGCAGGTCAACAGAAGTGGTCCTTGTCATCATTTCAGAACTGGTGAGGCCACATCTGGAGTACTCTGCCCAGTTCTGGGCTCTGTAGTACAAGAGAGATGTGGACATACTGGAGAGAATCCAACAAAGGACCACTAAGATAATGAAGGAGCTTGAGCATCCCTTGCATGAGAAAAGGCTGAGAGAGCTGAGATTATTTAGCCTGGAGAAGAAAAGGCTCAGGGGGATCATACCAATGCATATTAATACCTGCAGGGAGGGTGCATGAGAGGACAAAGCCACGCTCTTTCCAGTGGTCCCCAGTGACAGGACCAGAACCTGAAACACATTTTTGAGCTATTAGTTGGTGACATATTTATTTCCATTTTTTGAATCACAGATGAGTAAGGAAGAAATTTTTTAAAAATTTTAAATCATGAAATAATGTGTTTCATAGTTTCTTTAGAAATCTGATTGCATTCAGTTACATTAATTCTGGAAGACCAACTTTATACTGTGTTCTTTTTCATTTAAAAAAACACTGTTTAATCTCTATCAGCTGTTTAAAGAGTTCTCATTTTTACAGGGAACCTTAGAAATCGCATTAAAATATTTTGTTGTTTTATAGTAATTTGATTATTTTCTTACGTTGTTTTCTAATGTTATTTATCTCGTATTTTCTGGTTATTCATTAACATATTCATGCTTCTTCTCAGTTCATGACGAGCATGTATATGGAATTTTCTGTCAGCTCTTCACAATCAGCCTGAAGTATTAACTATTTTTCAAAGTACTTGAAATACATTTCCATGTTCTGTGGTCCAACACCTAAGAAATTTGTACAGATTATCTCTGGAATGTTTTTTTTTAAAAACTTACAGTCTTCTCTCAAGTGTTTCAGTTACTTGAAAGTCTGGTTGCCAGTTTGCAAACAATAGCATCTTTGGTTTTGGGTTAACTTGAGAACTAAAATACCCATCACCTAGGTGGGCATTGAAACTAATTTGTTGCCTCTGCATCTTGTCATACATTTAATTCTGTAGTATACATGGCAGTGCTTTCAAGCATGTTGGTTGATAAAATGTTTTGGGTCATGGAAATACATCAGTAAAGGAGGTACTCAAAGGTATTAGCTGTTAGGACAGAGCATTCACTCAGCAAACAGTTTTCAGAAATGAAATTAATAGCTTTGAAAAAGAATATAACTGTTCCTGGAGGCTGGTTTGTGATGTGAACAAATTATAATGTGCATTATAATCAAGGTAGCTTCTGTATTTCTTCAGCTCTTTTTTTACAATACAGAACTCACAGAAGATGTTTAATGTGTTTATATCACATATAATATCAATTACAATTTTGATTAAATCTTTGCTTTCATTTGTTTTCATACTTTGTATATACAAGGACCTTAGGTACAGAATGTTTCTTTTTGTTCCTTTGACTCAGCAGTGTTTTTGCTGAAGTGTCCATCCTCACAGTTTTTCACCCAGGCTCATGGTCAGTAACAAAGTCCAGTTGTGTTCATGGAATGCATCATTGTACAAAATTTAGCTGCAGATTTTTTATTTTCTCTTATTGAAAAAAGGAGGAGATATAAACAGTTTTTGCTTTATGATGCAGTTGTGTACTTTTCTTCATGAGATTTTGTGTGATATTAGAAAGCAGATTGACTCAGGGTTTTCATTACTAGCACAGTTAACTTACTGCAACATTAATCACACATATTCAGCTGTCTGCCTTGGTATATTTAGCTAAGTGCGATCTAGATCCTGTCCAAAACATTAAGTTCACTTAATTTTCTTTTTTTGTATAAGATACAAAAATTACATTTTAGGGTGGTAGTTTTAAAAATTTTTAACAAATGCACAAATTTTGGTTTGTTTATTTCATTTTGTTTGGGTGTGTTCCCTGTCATGTCCCCACCCCCTGTGAAGGGTTATTGTACTTTAAAATGGAAGTGGGTTGATGGTTGGCCCTGGCCACTCCCTCATTCCTCTAGCTGGGTGAGAATTGTTAATAGTGAAAGTGAGAAAACCTGTCTGTTGAGATAAACACAATATAATAAGTGAAGGAAATAGTAAGAAGGAAAATAGCAATGCAAAGGCAATCATTCACCACCTTCCACAAGTAGTGTACTTATGCCCCGACAGTCTTTCAGTAATGGCTACACCCTAAAAGCCCTTCCCTCAATTTGTATTACTGCCCATGATGTTATATGTCATGGAGCATCCCTTCAGTCAGTTGGGATCAGCTGTTCCTGCTGTATTTCCTTCCAGCTCCTAGGCCATCCTAGCCTACTGTCTCTGAGCTTGTTTGACTTAAAAGCTGAATATTCATCTTTCCTCTTTGGCAGTGTTCCTTCAGAAACAGAAGTAGAAAATGCTGTATTAATGCTCCTCCAACTACACAACAGGTTTTCACAGATAAATCATTATTCTTGTGGTCGTAGCTATGTTCTGAAGATCAGAGGAATATAGACATTCTTTCTGGGGAGGGAGAGACACAAAATGTGCCAACTTGGCCATCCAAGCAAGAGATATTATATCATTGTCAAGTTAAGGGATAAATTTAGCTCTGCAAAATGTAACATGGTTCTTCTACTTGATTAATGAAATTTAAAAAAAAAAAAAAAGAAAGGAAAAGGTAACATCCCAGTAAGGGGAACACAGTTAAAACAGAAGAAACATGTATTCTGACATGTTTAGAGAAAGAGACATTGCCTCTGAGATTCAGGACACTCATGCAGCCTTGGATTAGTTGTTAACTCTAAGATTGCCTAGAAGCCAAGTGTCTGAAAGGAGACAATTTGTACATGTGACAATATTTTATCAATGTACTGTTTCACAAATGTTTTCTTCTGATGCATTTAGACTTGTATGTATGATTGTGGAGCTGACAGTTCTGAAGTTGATGAAACCTCTAAGAGGAAAAGAATTTACCCCTATGCGTTCTTTTTTTTCAGTCCAACATTTTGCCTGCCAGGTAGTAGAATTTTAGAATGGCACTTGCAGTTGGATTTTTGCCAGAAAAGGACAAACAAAAAGGAGTGTTGGCAGATGCAGTGAGTGAACTTTACTGCTGATATTAACAGCAAGTAAATGACTGAGCGAATTTTTACCCACATGCTACTTCATCTATGTAAATATAAGCTAGTTAGATAAATTAGAGGGGATTATGAAGTGTCTAGGCTTAAACAGGTATCTGAAATGATAGCTGTTATATCCACACCGGTTACAGAAGTCTTTATCTTAATAGAAGACTTGAGGTTTTGTAAAAAATTTGCATTAAAACAAAAAAAGATTCAGGCAGGCAGCTAGCAGGTTTTGTCTTTTCTAAGAAAAATTATCTAATCCAATCCAATCCAATCCAATCCAATCCAATCCAATCCATAAAGAAGATGACCCCAAAAGAAAAGTATCTCTGACTTTGTGTCAGAAGCCATAAAAACTCTGAAAAAGTTTCACTGACAGCGTTTGACGGTGTGTTTTATCTCAGTACTGTAAATAGTAGAATACTACATTTTATGGAGGCTTTCAAAAGGATAACAGGTTATTGCAGAATTGTTGCTTTTTTACATCATTAGAGATAATTTGTTGAAAAAATATAATAGGACTATGTCAGTTTAGAATTTAGGCATTATCTGAAAAAAAAGCAAAATTGAATATATGAGTGAAATTTTTCTGCTGTATCAAAATAAATTTGGCTTAAATATTGCAACTAAGATTTGGACAAGCATGTTTCCAAATCATATAATTTTGAAAGGAGCACAATGAAACCTAGATTAGAACAATAACATTCCATCTCCTTTTGTTGTGGACCAAAAACCCAAGTGAAGTGTTACATAGCTGATTCATTCTGGTTCTGTGGGTCATAGAGGGATCGGACACAGTCTTCAGATTTCCTGGAGGATTTTACTACAATCGATTAAGGAACACAGAACGAAAGAGAACTAACTCTAGAGAGAGCACGGTCCTCAGAGGTTTAGATTAATTAAGCTCATTAAAATAGTTTGGATGCCACTTTCCAACCAAGTGTAGCTGCTTGCCTAGCTACTGGAGCAGATAACCATTAGGAAGACAATTTAAATGGCTGATTTGCTGACAAATCAAATCCTGTGCAATCTGAAAAGAACTAAAGTTCCAAACCATAAATAATTGCTGTCTATACAGACCTGAAAGCAAAAGGAGCTGGTGCTCTTCCTGCCTGCCCGTTGTGTATACAAAGTCACCACAAGAGATTTCAGTTTCATGAAAATGTTCCTTGCATTAGAAGGTCTTTCTCTTTGCATAGTTATGCTTATTTAAAATACTTACAATATATTTTGAAAACTATTCTTGGTATTTTAATAGTAATTGGTGACATTTACAAATACTGTGTGATAATCTAGAGAACACTGTTGTTCTTCTAGACTAAACAACAACCAAGTTATTGCTGCATCTTAGAGACCATTAGATGTTCTCCTGTTCTTTTTGGAATTTGTGACCTGGAGGTGCGCTTCATTCCTCTCTCCAGTCTCATAAATGTCTTTCATGTGGTCTTCAGAGTATCTTTTAATGTATTTTTGCTTCTGTATGATTCTTAAATCTCTCTTCTGAAAATCAAATGTGAACTGTGTCAGATGTCTTCAAGATATTTATTTACAGTTTTTAATGGCAAACTGTTCTTATGAAGTGGTATATATACCTTTGATGAAAAAGGCTTTTCTCCACTTTGTCCTATTTGTGTCAGGGGCAGAACATTGGCAGAAAGGCATGAAGGAAAAGCCAGGTATTTATAGTATCACTGTGGGCAGTCCAGGGCTAGGTGAAATATTTTAATTCATTAAAAAAAAAACCCCTTTTTGTCTAAAGCACAAACTTCATCAATATCAGAACATATTTTTGCATATTTCTTTCCCAACAGAGTGATTGACCAAATTTCAAATAGCAAAGGAAAAGCTTCTGAGTGCTGGCCATTTAACAGTTTGAAAGTTGTTTATCAGAGCACCATAAAGCAAGGAAAATCAGAAAAGGAAAGGAAATAAATGCAAGGATACCATTATTTTTGTAAAGACAGATGGTATGCTTCTTGTAGCTGTCCTGTGCCGGAGTTGTGGGTGCCTTCCAACTCAGGATATTCTATGATTCTATGAAAGAGAGCTGCTTGTTTTCCAGAAAAAAAACTTAGTCCTGTAGTGAGAGTTACAGAAAAACAGTTGTGGGAACACTGACTAGGGAACTGAGGAATACGCTATATAGTTTAACTATTGGTATACTTTACTTAGGGACCAGGGTTATCTTTAGTGTATAAGATTAGATGATGTTTCTGTTTCTGAAGTGATAAGGGATATCATAGTATGAGCTCTGATTTACCCACGGTTTTGTAAACTTTTAGGCAGAGGATTCCAACTCTATTCATGTGACAACATTTGTAAATTTATATGTTATTAGCATGGTATTTATAAAAACATATAAATACATTTCAAGTTGTTAAAAAAACCAACCAACCAAAAAAAAAAAAAAAAGAAAACCCAGACAAAAAGAAACAAGCAAAAAAACAAAAACAAACAAAGAAACAAAAACAAAACCAAGCCAAGAACCAACCAAACAACAATGAAGACTAAAAACCAAACAAAACCAAAAACCAAACAAACACCCACACCTCAAAGCCTCATCTTTTTGCTTCAAAACCAGGTAAGAAAAGTACTCTGAACTGTGATGGTCACTGAGACTCAAATTGTCAGTTTCTGATGTAGAGTGAGGTTTTAATATAAACTGCAGAATCTGAGCTCTGTTCTGCCAGCCAGAAAGGAGACATAACCACCCAATTAGAGTGTTTTGGGTTTAGGGAATGCTGGAGCTATAACATAAATGATGTTTGGAATTCTGCAGATGTTCTGCACCACACCCTTAGCATTAGATTTAGGTTAATCCTTCTTGTAGTTTAAACTGCATGTTTGATAACCTTTTTCAGATGTAGAAGCATCAAAGTATAGATTTCATGTGTGAACATGGAAATCACTGCAAACTGCCTTAAAATTACAAAGTGTGATGAGTTTTTGTTGAATTTAATCTTTGTGAAGAAGAACAACAGATCATCAAATCAACTAAAATAAAATCGACTAATAATTTTCTCTAAAATTCTGAAACTAAGTAATTCCCTGAGTTTTATAAAACTTAAATTATCAAGGACATTCATTGTGTTTATAAATACAGATTTGAAATACAAATGAAATACAAAGAATAAATCAGTAACTTTGAAAGTATTTCAGAAAACATCCCAGTGTGAAGATGCTTAGCCTGCTGGGACCAGGGTATGCAACTGGTGTATGCCTCAATCCATTTTGTGTTCATGGGTCATTTGAACCAGACCAGAAGCATTATATCTCAAAACAAATTAAATTAAGTTAATTTCCAAAACTCAGTTAAATCTTTTGTTGTTAAAAAAACACCAAAGAATTGAGGATGTACTTTAAGTATCATTTTTGCAATATGCTATTCGTGGCTATGTGTAAATTTTAAAACTTATTGGACTGGGTGAAGGGAATGGAGAGGGAAATCCTAGAACGTGTTTGTGTAATGGAAAAGTGCTTAGTTCTTTAAGAGATCTGAAATTAGTAGTTCAGTAGTATGTTTTCAGTTAAACTACACTAGACTAAATAGACAGGATTAGCACTTAAAAGGAGACAGACATTCTTCTCTGTCTTTATCAAATTCTCTCCTATGTACAGCATTTTGTGTAAAAACATATAATCTTAGTGAGTTATAGTCTTATGATAAAATCTTAGCAATTTAATATTAGTTCTGCGTGAGTTGTAATAATTGGCCAAGAATGCCTCGGATGCAGAACTTCTTCCTGATGTTAGATACTGAGATCCAAATTCTGCGGGCCATACTATCTTGTTTACACTAGTGGAAGACTTAGGAAATTTGGCATATTATAATTTGGAAGTCCATTTTCATTAACACCCTTTTTATATATGTAGCAGTGTTATTTCCCATGAGCTTTATGCATAATCAATACTTTAAAGACATTGTGGGGTAGAAGTAAATTACGTCAGTAAGTGTGTATTGTTTTAGGTGAAATCTTTTGATGAAAAATGTATTCTGAAGGAATGAAGTTTACAAAGATGGTGGAGATATGATACAACCTTGCTTTAATGGTTGGGAGGAGGAAAAAGGAGAAAAAAATGTATAGTTTGTGACCCCATGAATTTGAAGACATCATTCTATATAAATTACACCTTCTCAGATTGCATGGAAGTGTAAGACAGTGAACCATAGCAGTGTGCAGTAAACCCGTGGAATAAGCTGATTTACACATTAAAAGCTATGCTTTTAAGGGGCAAGACAGGACACACTTGTTTATAAAGTATTTTCTATCTTTTACCTATCTTAATAGCTTAATGACTGTCTTGTTAATTTAGTTTAATTTTTACTTTTTATATAAGTTTTCTATCAGAAGTTGACATAAAAGCCTTTGTGGACAGGCATGATTGGTTCTGTTTCTATAGCAACATGGGTGAATAGAAGTATGATTTCCTTTAGGAACCTTTTCTAAAAGCTGTTTTGTACCCTATAACGATATCTCTAGATTGCTATCCCTTGTCAGAGGTGAACAGAGATCACATCGAGGGTCAGCTTTGTTCCTTGTGTTTATAGATTATCCTCTGCAATCAAAAGACTGCACTGCTCTTCTTTTTCTTTATGGTACTGAACCAATTCCATTCTCCACTATACACCAGTGATAGGAAACTCAGCAAGATCTCTATTTTTCAAAACATAACAAATAAACTTGGACTGAACCAACTATTGTACTGTGTTAAATGCATCTCTGGCCGCTACCTCAAGTTCTTGATTTTTCAGTTGTATATCCATTTGTAAATAATTTACTTTATGAATCTTACTGTCTGGAAAAGCCTGAAATATTAAATAGCAAGTTGAACAGTTCAGCTCAGTGCTTTGATTAAGAGAGAGATAAGTCTTATTTAGTATTCTTGATCTTGGTAAGTCTTGAGGCTTAGTATACAAATGTATTTTTTTAAAGTGTGAATGTCAGCTATATTAATAGTGTAATTTTGATACATCAGATAATCTAATTACCCTGTTGGGGAAATTTCTAGTCGAAGTCAAGCAGGTCTTTACATTGTATTATATAAAATCATAGTAGTAAAGCTGTCTAGTCATAGTTAACAATGATGATTATGTATGTAATTTCTCATGCTTTCTATCCATAAAGATAATGAAAGGCACACTTTTAAGGTCTGACCTATGTGAAGGATAATGCCTGTTAATAAATAGTGTGTTTGTGAATCGAAGTAACTTTCTTTTTCGAACCCTGGTTTCAATAAATGTTTTTTGAGAGGAATTTTATTCTCATAATAGAAGCGATTTTAAAATCTCCTTCTTCTGGATTATGTTAGTAATGCCTTTGTCATTTTCTTCCAAGTGTCTTAAATGAAGATAGCCAAATTCCTCTTTGTGTCCTCCTCTGCTCCACATTTGTAGTTTTTTACTTTGTTAGCCATTTTTATCCATATTGCTGTAAGTCTTAAAGGTGTTAGGTTCTGTGTCTGTAAAGGAGAGAGACTAGTGTCTGTGCCCTGCAGAGGAAAAGCAGCTGTTACACATCAGACAATCTCCAAGGAAAAAAACCTTCCATTAATGTAAGGCATGGGAATTTTGACTTTAAAATACCTGTTTCTTACAGAACTACTGGCCTATTTGCTTGGGGAGAATATATAGCTGTTTCTTTTGACTATGTCTGTTTTTATTGTTTAAGCAACTTTGATTTGAAAATTTATAATGAAGGTTTTTAATTGTTCAATTGAGGAGATTAATTGAGAAAATTAACATTATCAAGAGATGTTAAGAGATTTTTTTTTAAATGTCTTTTAGGGATACTGTCTAAAAATTATGGTGGTATACAGTGAGCAGTCCTGATAGTTCAGGGAACAGAAGACCTAAAAGATACTTTATGCTAGCTGTGCTTTGCGGATTTCATGGGGAAATTAATTTATTAAAAAACAGGCCTAGGGCAAGCTGTAAAGTGTATTAGAAAGACTAACAAATGATGACTGTGGTCCTTGTGGTGGTATCACCATCTCAGTACAGATAATTGGAAGAAAATCTAGAAGTACAAAATAATAATTTTAATGGAACTAATTAATATTAACATACTCAAGTAAACGTAGAACATGTCAAAAAGAAATACAGGCAATAAGCAGTGGTCAATACATACAAAAGAAATATCTGATTAAACAGGGATAAGTGTTTCTCTATAATCTTAAATATATATAGAACTTCTTCCCTGATTTCTTTTGTCCCTCATGATCTCACAGGACCTTTTATGTTTGATAGAAAATAATTTCAGGCTTTTGCCTACCTGCATCAAGTTTTCTCCTTTGTGTTCTTTTCCAGATTTCTTTTCTTTTGCATGTTTGCATGTTATCCTTGCACCTGTTATCTTGAGCATAGTATACTTTTTTATGTAGTTACAAATAATGCAATTTTGAATAGTGTCATCCCCTAGCAGGTAAGTGGGAAGATCTGAATAGGTGTCTTTGCAATGCCTGTTTATTTTAAAAAAGAGTTGTCAGAAAGACAAACATTTATTGTAGACATCCTGAAATCATGGAAAGTATGCGTTATTAGATGCCTCCATCTTACCATAAGACAGGTGAATGATTTTTCATTTCAGTGTATTACCATATTCTTTTCTCCTTATATATCTATGTCATCAATTAACCCAAGATTTTAGTGGAAGATTTAATAGTGGTGTGCTTAAGTGGAATATGGATATACCGAGGTAGAAAGAAAATAATCTGCACATTTGTTATACAAGTAGCATTATGGCAGTAAACACCTACTGCTTGGCAGAAACATGTATGTTTAGCATATTCAGTTGAGCATTATTTGGAATACAGAGCATGACAAAATTCATTGACATTCTCACCATAAAGCTGTCATTGCAGTGTTGATGGCAGGTGATAGTTCTACAAGCATGTGTCAAATCTGTGTTTATCTGTTTTGACATCTGTTGATGGAAGCTCTCTTTTTCTATTTGAGCTGGACAATAACCTTGATATTCCCTGTGAACAGTAAAAGCCCACAAATGTTGTTTTAAGAAGGATGTCTTAGCTTGTGATTTATACCTGTCATCGGAAATTAGCAGATTAAAACTGATCATAAAACAAACATTGGCACATTTGAAATAGATCCTCTTACAGCATTAAATCTTCAGTTGTTCTGCTTACAGGCTATACCTATCTTATTGAACGTCACGGATGTAGAAGAAATTCATTAGAATTTATTTGGTGATAATTATGTTGTTCCCTTCTCAGCCACCTTTGTTGTTCCTGGCCTCTCCCTCCCCATAATAATCCTTCAATAACAGCACTTCTCCATGAAATAGAAGTGAGCTTATAGAATTCTTAAGGGAAAAGAATGTTTAGAAACATAACAAGCTTTCTGTCTTTTCTTTAGAACAGACAGACAGACTCCTGTAGGAGGAAAGTGGTGCCAGCCTGACGTGTAAACCAGAAATACTTCCTTTTGGTTCAGTATCCATTGCTGACAATACTACAAAATTTTTCAATAGCAAAAAGTACAATTAGAAGTAAATTAATATACCATTTTTCAGTTGAATCAATGGCGAATTTCTAAGACCAAACTACCTGCCTGCAGCAAGATGTTACTTTGTTTGGTTTATTTTTTCCACCAGTATTACACATCTACTGTAACATTATGATGAAAAGTCAGTATAAGTGAATGCATTTAATGACTGGAGCTAAGCGACTAATGCTTTATTTATTTATTTATTTATTTTATCTATTTTCCTGATATCAGTTGGCAAACTATTAATTTTAAATAAATCAGTGTCTAGAAAAAAATGGGATTGGAGCATTAGTTAAAAAGATTCTTCCATTACCTTTTAGCAATGAGATGGACCATATTAAGTATTTTGAGGATTGAATACTACTGATAAAATTAAGGTTTGTGGCAAATGAAAATTGAGTTCTGTAGCATCCCTGAGATCAGTGATTTTACAGGCACTGTAATCCAAACTAAATCATCCTTTCAGGACAGCCTCAAGTTCACTTACAATCTCCAAATACAATTACTCATTTAGAACATAGTAGTAATTTCTAAATGGTAGTGTAATTCTTTCCTAATTAGTGGTTGCTTTGTTTTGTTTGAATATAGTGATTATGATGTTCATTACCAGCAACTGGTTAGGTGCTGCTATTCGTATAATCATACAAACTGCAGTGTAAATTTGAATCTTGAAAAATCTCTTTAGAGTTACAGCAGTTACATTTTTAACAAAAGTGGTTTTGTGATTTTGTGACAGAATTATGGTTGTATTCCCACTTGATACAGCGTCTCTATTAAAGTACACATACTCTGAAGTTGAAGAGAAATGTAGTGTAAAATAAATACATTGACTTGGTTAGCACTTTCTAATTTTAACAAATTGAGTTATTACATGTTCTCCAGTAGTATTTCAAAAGCCTGTTCACAGGACACCTGTTATCAAATGCCTTATTAATCTGAAAAAGAAATATGCCATTAGTGATCACAGAAGAATGGTTTTGTTATCTGCTCAGTAATTAATAATTAAAAATTTGGTATGCTGTCCTACAAAATTAAAATATTAAGGGCTCTTTCTCCCCCAAATTTTGAGTTCTTTTGCCATGAAATTCAAGATTTTTAGATATGCAAAGCAAAATTAATTTCAAGTACTCAGTGTTAGGATGGGGACTATCGCTAATTTTTTACTTTTTTTTTATTACTAGTTGAATGCTATATAATTTTGTTTTAACTCTTTTTCTTGATTTAAGCCCATTCGTTTGGTACTGTTTTTAGATTTTAACAATTACATGAGCTCTATTTGCAGTACAGAAAAATTCTTATTTAATATTAAAAATTAGTGGTTCTTTCCAACTAACACATGATAGCATTAGATGATCCTAAAGAAAGATGGATTAATCAGAAGGTACCTGCAAATAGCTAAGCTTGATCTAGGTTACTGAGGAAGAGAAGTTTTATGACTCTTCAGAAACAGTAAAAAGCCTGGGATTTCTTGTACTTCTGTAATCCACTGGTACACAATATGTAATGTACTGTTTTGGCCTCTTGCGAGCCTTTCATTACGCTGAGAACCTGTTTTTGAAACCAATTTCATCTTAACTAGAAGAAACAGCTTCCTGTTAGTATTCACATTCCGTGTTGTTGATGGAAAACTTCCTGTTAATTCAAGCGGGCTTGATTGGTCCAAATGAAAGAGCTGCTTGTCAACAGTTTCTGAAACAGTAGGTGTGCTGGAGTAGAAAGCTGGAAAATCATGAGTAATTGTTTACAACAACTGTGAAGAGAAGTGTGAATACAGAGAAGTCTTTCTTTGAAAACCCTTGAATTTGATTTGAACAAACAGTGAAATTTGTGTATATTTTTTATGGTACTTTTCTCTTACTCGTTATCAAAGTGTAAGAGCTAAAAGACTCTTTAGTTTTATATTTAGATTTTTAAGTATATCAGGAAATGCTGCTGAAATTGTAAATGAAAACCCAAAACTTGCAAATGAAAGGAAGAAAAAATACTGAAAGAATAATGAAAGGAAGAAGCTTGGGTGCTGTGGAGACGTTGCAGAGAAAATGACAGGAAGAGATTCTATTCCAGCGCTTACCTTTATCCCAGGCCATAAGGCTTTGCAGGATTAACGACCAGACTCGAGTGTTCCAGTAGCAGCCTTAATTTTCATATTAAAATGAATTTACTGGTCATCAGCATTGCCACAGAAAGCCTATCCTGTCTCCATCTCTATTCTTGTCTGCATTTCCACATCCTCTGTGGTTTTTATTGTCTAGTAAGAAAATCTGTTGCAGAAACTTTTTCAATATCAACTGTAGTGGTAAAAGACTAATATTATCCTGGAGATACCTACCCAGATTACTGCAAAATAGGGGCTCTTTTCACATTTCCCAGGTAGTCTGTACCCTAGGTGTATTAGACTTTACTTCACCCAGCAGTGAAGGTAATATTTGGGTGAAGAGAAAATCATACCTGAGCCAGAACAAATGATAAACTGTTTTTCCTTTCCTGCATAATTTTATTTCTAAACTAGCAAGTATTACTCGAATCAGCAATAAATAAACTTCCCCCAGGCCTGTAACCTGACTCCAGGCTAAGTTCTTAAATCCTTACCTGTAAGAGTTCTGAACATGAATGTGTGACCTCCACTGATTTTTTCAGTATAATTTATTCATTGGCATTTACTCAGGCCTTGATGTTCCAGAACTTCATCCAGACCCATCTGTTTTTCTCAGTTCATGTGCAAAGTAAGAATAATATGATAGCATATGACATAGGTGAATGACGTAAAATACATTATTGTTTGTGAATTGTACCACATGGCAGTATTGAATACTAATGAGGAAATTAGTAATTCAGGTACTCAGTAAAGGGTTTGAATGTTGTGTAGTAAATAAAAGAATGAATTCTTGACAGTAAAAGGGCAGACCACAAATCTGAGCTTATTGCTTTTAAAACATGAGGGTAAATACGTAATTAATAGATTGGTCTGCTGAGGAGATACCACTGCTGATTCTTTCAGTTTTGCAAAAACAAGGGCAAGTACTTGGCTATTGTTAAAAGTGAAAGAAGAATAAAGTCTGGATTTATAAAGGAGACAGGCGTAAGGCAGAAGACTGATTGTGTGATCCTCCACCCAACACCCTGAACTTAGAGCTGAAATCATGTTAATGTGAGCTAAACACAGTCAAAATATTGTTGCTTGCATGGTATTTTTCTAGTCCCTTTCCATTCTTGTGTCAAGTGTTATAAAATATGTGACCTACATCTTGTCCTTTGAGGAGCCCATATCAATCTATCAGATTTTGGGAAGCTTTTACTTACTGGTTTGCCGAGACATAATTTGCTAATGGTTTTAGAAAGAAAATCTTGCTGTTGCTGTTTTCTCATATATCTATTTAATAAGGAATGTTTGTGTTTGCAGTTCTGGTATAAATTCTTAACTAAGTTAGGTAGTCAATGACTGGAATGCATTCAGGCCAGTTAATTGCCTGCAGGGGTAGAACTGTACAGATGCCAAATTTCATTTCTTAACAAAGATTTTTCACTGTTAGGTCTTCATAGGTTCATATCTCTGAACTGATTTTCTTGCACTTGTTGTGACTGTTAATGTTACTAATTATTAATTTCCTGTGGACAATGACCTAGGAGGAATGTTTCCTGAGAGCATTTCTGTACCCAGTTTTTAATTTATTTTATTAAATACTTCATACTACATTCTTTTTGTTTATCTTCTCTTACCTGCCCTCTTTATCTATCCTGTCATGGTGGCAAAGGTAGTTTGTTACTTTACTAATAAAGTAGAAGGAAGGTGAGAAGAAGGGTCCATGCAAAAGAGAAAATGATGCCTTTAGTAAGTAAGAGCTAAGTATCCCGTACCAGGGGAAGAAAAAACTTGCCGTCAGGACAGTACAACCTTTTTGATATCTGTGTTCATTGCCTTTGAATTCTGTCCTCCTGTGCCTGTTCAGAGGATGTTGATAAGCTTTTCTGCCCTTTCCTTTGAGTCTCTATTGTGATTTAGATGAGCTTCAGCTTTTTTGAGGTGGGGAAAAATGGCTGCTGTGAACAGTATGTATTTTTCTGTTGCTGTAATATATTGCTATATTTATGTGTAATAGCTTCCAAGTGCATTGCAGAGTAACATGTTTAACAATATTTAGAATATTTTACTATGCAGCCTCTGGTAATGATTCCTCCCATCTGGAAATCATTGAAGAGATTATCTGTATGGAATCACCATTATTAGATGTGTCACTATTTGTGTAGCAGATTCAGAATACCTCAGTATAGTCCAAAAGTTTTCTGAAACATGTAATTTCAACAATTTAATTTTTATTGGTTTGGTTTTGTTGAAGGTTTATTTATAGAATCACAGAATCCTTTGGGTTGGAAGGGACCTTTAAAGATCATCTAGTTCCAACCTCCCTGCCTTGGGCTGGGACATCTTCCACTAGACCACATTGCTCAGAGCTCCATCCAGCCTGCCTGTGAACACTTAACAGGGATGGGACATCCGTAGTTTCTCTGGGCAGCCTGTTTCAGTGTCTCACCACCTTCTGAGTAAAGAATTTCTTCCTAACTTCTAATCTAAACCTGTCCTCTTTCTGTTTAAAATCATTGCCCCATGTCCTGTCACTATCACAAGTCCAATACACTAGTGGCTATTCAGCTTCATCAAGTGGTCCCATACCTGTTCTTTTCTCGTAGTGGGAGGGACTTCACTGCCCCCACACTCTCCTGAAGGATCAGGGACTTGAGAGAACTGGGAAGTTTGACTGCTGGTTGAAGTCTGGGGCAAAGAGGTCATTGAGCACCTCAGCCTTCTCAATATCAGTCACCACTAGTTCAGCTTGCTTGCATATCATGGCATAGACTCTCCTTAGACTTTCTTTTTGACTTACGAATTTATAGAATCCCTCCTCATTATTCTTCACATCCCTTGCCGAGTCCTGTTCCAGATTTCCCTTGGCTTTCCTGATGCCTTTCTTAGACATATGGGCAATATCCTTGTACTCTCTGCAGTTCGCATGTCCCTGCTTCCACTGGTTGTGCATTTCTCTCTTATATCTTAGTTTGAGGAGCAAATCCTTACTCAGCCATGCTGGTTTCCAGCCTGCCTTGCTCAATTTCCTACACACCTACACGCAGGATAGAGAGCTCTTGAACTCTTGAGAAAAGTGGTCTTAAAGAGCTGAATTTGTTGTTCGATGCATGTAACACAGAGTGCTTTGGTTTACATGGCATGGGAAGACATTGCACATCCTTAGGGATGAATGTGCATTTTGGTGAATCATATTTTTTTTGTCAAGGTAAGAAAGTGGGAAAAAATACAGAAGTAGTTTCTCTGTTTTACCTGAATTGTGGGTTAGGAGGCAAGTCCTGTCACATTTTTTTAAGAACATTAATTAAACTCTGTGTGACGATTTCAGTCTTTTCTTGGAAGACTCCTATGTGGAGTGAGAGTGGGAGAGGTGAGAGTCCACCATATAGGACAGGAAAGCAGTAAGGGAACAGGACACTTGTAGTGAGTTATTTTGCATGTAAGGCTCTTCTGCTTGAATTTATATAGGCTCAGGGAATCATCCTTGACTGGTAGTAGTAGCAATGCATCTGTTGCAGGAAAAACGTGCAGTGCTTGTTGTCATGATTACTGTCACATAGAAGGCAATATGCTTTACTCTTCATAATATTTACATTTTGCACCAAGTTTTTTAAAAAAAAAATTGTCTGTTTTTTCCAGTTTTCTAGTATTTTAGGTAGTGGTTAACTGCCAACTTGCAAACCACAAAAGCTGAAAATGTAAAAGAAATGGAAAATCATGGTAGACAAAGTTGAGGTTATTGTTAAAGCCTCATCCAGGAGGCCTTCTCCTTGCTCATTTTTAATCTCTTTATGCAGTCTTGATGATGTAAAACATAGAAGCATTTTAATGTAGTCAATCCCTAGGACTATTTGTGTGCTTAAGCTAAGAATCAGAGCATCTCATGGATGTCATCTTTTTTCTCTCTATCACTGCAGTCTCACCACTGTACTGGCATGGCATTTGATGATCTTCCAATCAATTTTGCCCCCTTCCAAGTGGGTATCTTGATAATCACTCTACTGTGCCATTCCTTGCTTCTAAACATAGAGGCTATAGCCCTTTACATGAGTCATGGGAATCTCTTCTTGTGCTTCCACTGAGCTCTTGAGCTTTTATGTATATACAAGGGGGAGTTTCTTTTTGTTTGGGTCACTCATTTCCTCAAGTCTTTTGGAGTAAAGGTTTAGAGTTAGTGATACATACTATTGAAACAGCACAGGGTTGAAATTGAGTTTATAGTTTTAAAGGCATAAAATGTATTTTCTTTGAAAACCGGTAAAATTACCTGATGTGAAAAACCACCACTGTAAGACTGATAAGCCATTGTAAAGGAGGGGGTACTCCTAAGAATGGCAACTTGAATTATAGTCTGCTTTATCTGAGGGGGAGGAGGAAAAAAGTAAGCTATGCTGATCTTCATCCTCATTGTCCTGTGAATATTTCCTTTGTAACCTTTATGTTTGTCTGGAGTATTTTTCAACTATTTAAAATTTGAGGGATTTCCTGTCTGTTGTTTAGAATGCTTCTTTCCTTGATGATACCTTTTATTTCCAGAATGTTCTCCTGATAATCAAGTTCCTCTCCTTTTTTCTTACATTTCTATTTCCATATGCCCTTCAAAATTTGCAGACTGTTACATCTTCATTCAATTGTCACTTAGCCAGCATATAAGCAGCATGCCAATATTTAGCTCTGTGATCTCTTCCATAAATTTGTCCTTACCAAGCTACTTATGGTGCTTCTGCCTTTGTTTTACTGGCTGCTAATTTATCTGGTTATTTTTGTTACTGAACCAAAAGATGTATTTTCTGTGAAATGTTACTGGGATCTTAATAAGTGTATGCATCCTTACATACGTTGTTTTATGCTACTTCTTTTGTTGTCCGTGTAAATCAAAATTGTATTGTTTAAATTTATTGCCATAATGTCTGTTAATTTATATGTATGCTCCTTAAATGCCACGTGATCTTTCTCCATGCATCTGGCATCAACATTATTAGGGCATTCTGGCTTGACTTGATTGCATCTAATTTTTTCCTTTATGCATTTTGTTGGGGAAGATGAAACAGGAAGGCCCCGTAAATATGATTGCTTAAATTCTGAGTATATGAAACCTGTAAGTGAAATAGAATTGAAAGCAAGTTTCGATCTCTAAAATGCCAAGCCTAGTTACTGAACAACTAGAAAACAATGCTATGGCCAGCTGTCTGTAATCCCCTCTTTGATTAAACAATGCCCTTCTCCTTACCAAGAGTCCAAGGGTCAAAGCTGACCCTGCTGGCCTGGCAGGAAGGGTCCAAATGGTAATGTAGTGATTCTTATAGGCTGTATGTAAATGTTATAGGATTTGTATCTTGTACGAGATTTGTTACTGTAAAATAGAATATTCAGGAGGGAAGCTGTTTTACTGTACTGTAAGAGACACATCCCTCTCTTCTCTGGCTCTCTTCTCTTCTCTTCTTCTCCGCTCTTGCTCTCTTGCTCTCTCTTGCTCTCTCTTGCCCTTTCTTGCCCTCTCTGGCCTCCTGCTCCTTCTCTGGGGCTCTTCTCCTCTGCCCCTCCCCCCACCCTGTTTCCCCAATAAACCTGCATGCTCTAAGACTGGACTCTGGAGAGCTCTGTCCAAATCGCCGGCACATCGCAGAGATTCCTACAGCACCCCCGAAACCGCCACACATTTATTTTTGATTGTGTGGATAAATCTATATGATGCTTTTGGTTGGTTTGGTGGTTATAAAGAATATCTCTTTTGTTACTTTTTTTTCTATTATTCTGGTGAACTGATGTGAATTTTCACACAGATATTTAACCTTATCTTCTGGAATCTCTGTATATAAGACATGCAGCTAGTGTGGAAAGCCTGTTCAACCATCTCTGCATTTCAATTTTCTAGTATTTTCTAGACAATATGCTTTACCAGTTGCAATTTATAGTAAAGTATATGAACATAAAGGGATTTAGCAGATAATAAGTAGACCTGAATGACTCAGTATCCAGTTTGTTTTTAATATGTCTAGTTAGCAATTGCATACCAGATAGCTTCTACTAATTGGATTTTATTAAAGGAATCATGAATATAAGTTAAATGAAGAGTACCTTGGGAAGAACAAATTATAATAGGCCATGGAATCACTTGCTATTAAACAAAATGTCCTGGTATTTTTGCATAGTTCAAATACTTTTGCATTAAATATAGCTTGATTCAAAACCCAGTTCAGGATGGTTAATATGACTTGTTAGATACAACTGTTAAGATGGGATGGCATTTAAAAACAAAAAAAAATTGTATGCTGATAATTCTCTGATCTCATTTTGGAAACTGTCCTCATTTTGGGTCATCAATTTCATTTCAGTAAAATATCAACAAGTTTTCATAACTGTCCAGCTGGAATTTTGTAAATAGTAACTTGTTTGTTTTGTTCTTGAGGAACGACATTTGATTAGTGCATTTTATTGATGCTGAAAACAGGCCATGTGCCCGATTTCCGGTTTTGTCTCGCAAGCAAGTGAATGCCCTCTACAGTTTTTAAATGCTAAAAAAATTAAAAAAAAAAAATCCTACAAAGACATTTAAAGCAGTAGTGCTTGCAAAACAGAAAGAACATTAGCAGTGTGCTGCTAGAGAAACATCTTTCAGTAGGGAAATAAACACAATGCAAATAAATCTCAGTTAATCTCAGTTATTATTATATGGAGATTAGTTGAATAAAAATATAAAGGTTCTGCCAGCCTTTTGCTTTTAAGCACCTGTGAGAAAGCTCTCAAGGGTATACTGTATAAATATGGGTTCTGTCACAAGCATGACTTTAAATATTTCATGAGTTCTGCTTCAGATGTTTCTGCACTGCAAACAACTTCAGTATCTATAATAAGTGTATTTCAAAACAATTTTTATAAACTTGTTACTGTTTATCACTTGGCCTGTATTTAAGAAAGCAAAACTGTTCCCAAAATGCAGAAAATTTTAATGCAAATATCTCTTAGTGAATAATTTGTAAGTCATGCTAGCTGTTCATTCTAATGAACTTATGGGGCTTTGAACTGTATTGTTTCTCCTCATGACCTTAAAATGATTCTTCTTTTCTTTCAGAACTTTGTAATATAGAAAGGTGTCTCTGAACCATGAGTACCTGGCATAACAGTGTTAGAAACTTTCTAAGATACCTTTTCAGACTGTAAGGCCGTCTGGTGCCTGTGAATTCCACTGCTGAGGCAATGTTCTGCTGTTCAACCAGCTCTGACTAGTAGGACTTGTGAGACCACAGCTAGAGTACTGCGTTCATTTCTGAGTTCCCCAGTACAAGAAAGATACGGATGTACTTGAAACAGTCTAGAGAATAGCCAGCTCCCCAGCAAGGAAGGTTGAGAGCTGGACTGGCTATCCTGGTAAAGAGAAGGCTTGTGGGACCTTGTCTGTGTGTACAAATATCTTATGGAAGGGTGTAAAGGAAATGGGGCCAAGCTCTTTTCAGAGGTGTCCAGTGACCAAACAATTGGTAATTGTCACCACTGATCCTCTTACATCCATTGTCTACCATCCTGTCATTGGCCATGAAGTAAAACAATGGGTTCTATCTGAACATGAGGAAATACGTTTTTTAGTGTGAGTGTGACTGACCACTGAGGCAGGCTGGCCAGAGACATTGTCTTGGGCAATCTCTCTTAGGTGGCCCTGTTGGATCAGGAGTGTTGGACTAAATGACTTCTGGAGGTCCATTCCAACTTCAACCATTTTGTGATTTTGTGGCTGATTACACAATTAAAATGTACAGTTAATAACATCAAATATGATTTAGCTACCTTTTCTCAATCTTCTACAACCAGCACAAATAGTGGTGGCACAGATGATTAGTAAAATCAGGCTTTTTGCAGGAGGTCTGGGTATCAAGTAAAATATCAAGTAAAATATCAAAGTCATCAATCAAGTAGTAAATAACATGCTCTTGCCCTCCTTATATTCATCTTGTGATAGATCCATTGAGGTAAATAAGTGTTCTCAGATCTATTTCAAATCAGCATCAGTAAGGACTGTGGTAGCTTATGCTGCAGGATAACAAAAAGGAAATAGTTTCATAGCAGTACCATATTTTCATTGAACCATAGTGGGGTGGCTGTTTTGTAAATTGATGATTGCGATATATCTGGTCTGCTTTGTTTGAGGCTGGCTATTCAAATTTTCAGATTTTCTCCTTTTTTT